>WURT03010008.1:0-16455 GCA_009936505.3 Holothuria glaberrima
TATTATGAAAGATGATACTACTAATGATGGAAAAACTGTGCTTCATGCTGGACTCAAACCAACAACCAGTCGCTCTATGTGCGACTTGCTCTACCGACTGAGCTAACGAAGCATCTGTCAATAGAACTGGTCAGTTTAATTCAAATACCACACGAGACAGTCCTTCCATCATTGCGTAACTAGCATGCCCGGCCAAGCGTGTAAATGTAAGGCAGTATTGGTGTGACGTTGCGACTTTTAGTGTATAGGAACTCAGTTTCTATACACTTAAAAGTCGCAACATCACACCAATACTACCTTATATATATATATATATATATATATATATATATATACATACATGTAAATCATGAAAAAGGCACTAAATCTGTCCTTTCTTGATGATGGACCCTGAGTTAGTAAGATGAGGTTTCACAGCTCCATTTCTAACTAATTGGTTTATAAAGAGACCTTTGAAAATTTGGAAACTCCAAATGGTCATTACCATCCAAATTTACACAAATCTTTGAAATGCAACTTTGAACATTATCATCCAATTTACAAAGCTGTACATCTATGAATCTTTGAAATGGGACTTTGAATGACCCCAGATGATCCTTGCGGTACTTCCATAACTTTTGGTACAAAATATTAAATACATCTACCATGTTTTATGTATATCCAACTGTCTTTGCAAATATGACCTCAAACTGACCTCCACATGTTCTGACACTTACTGTTGACTACATGTTCCAACTTTCATATAAATTAAGTAGTAAGTGCAAATTTGACCTCCAATGGCCCCTTTTTCAGAGCCCAATGGTAGTTATATCTACCAAGTTCAAGTGCAATACTAATTTAGGTTACAAAGTTATTGGAAATCAATCATTTTGGCCTCAAGTGACCCCTGACGACCTTTAAATGACCTTTAAATTTATTTGGCACCAAATGGTGATTCCACAAACCAAGTTTGGATTCCATCTGTCTTACAGTTACAAGGCAACTCCAAATCAAAGATTTTCCCCCTTTTGACGTCTACAGGTAATGGCCTCAAATGACCTTGTATCCAAAATGTGTGTACACCAAGAAGTGCGTGTCCAGGCGTTATTTGCAGCCGTAGATTAGAAAAAAATGCCCGAAGACCCGGTAAAAACGGTACCCCGGTGCTATTTTCTCAAGAAAATAACAACCAGTTGAAATTCCCGGGCACATTTTTCTTTAAGAAAATGACACCCGGACTAATGCCAGACAGTATTTCCTCGAGAAAAACATGCCCACACCCTGTTTTCTCATAGAATTACCGCCCAGGTATATTCCAAATCCATTACCGCCCAGGTATATTCCAAATCCATTACCGCCCAGGTATATTCCAAATCCAAATCGTTTAAATATAGAGTAACTCCTGGGTCACAAAAGTAGCTCCTGGTCCAGCCTGAAAGCCCATGGACCAGGAGTTAATTTTGGCAGAAAGTAACTCCTGTTATTCCACTGTTTATTTTGACCCCTGAGGTAAACCCTGAAAGAAGCACTACTTGAGGAACATAATGAATAACTTTGAAAAACATTACGTGTGAGCAAGAAGTAACATTTTTAAGATTTTTTACATAAATAGACTATACTGCCCCCAAATGACCTTTAACCACAGTCCTTACTTGTCAAAAGTTGCCCCACACCCAATTATCATTGTGTCCAAATTGCATAAAAGTCCAACAAATATGAATGTTTGAGAGTTCATTGAAAAATTGTGGTCAGACATGACGGGTAGATGGGTAGGGTGAAAGTAACTGATAGCAATTTAGCTCAAATAGCTATAAGCTAGTATGGCCTAAAAAACTTAAAATATGATGATTCTGAAGTCATACAGTTAAAGACATACCATACTATGACCAGATAATGTAAAATGTATATGTACATAAAGTTTATGAAGCAAGCCATCATGTATAGTTACATACAATCCATCCTACTGTAACAGGAACGTACAATCCATCCCTAACAGTTTAGTTACAAAAACTTTTTTTTGAAAAGAAGGAACATGAGATTTTACACTTACACCATTTAATACTGTGTGTACACAGTGTAGTTCTACGTTTAATGTCTAAAATGGTGGTACTGGTCAAAAGCACATTATGACATTACATTAAAACTTAATAGCAATATACAATTAAGCAAGCCGCTTTGAATCACATAAAAAGCTTACCTCACTGTACATAGAAAAGGTTAATTACGCAAACTGCAATACCCCTGAATCGAAGGACTGTATTTACCATACTGTAAAGTACTTTTTTGAAACCTTTCTTCCAATAGGTAGTTTTGATGTCTCAGTGGATTGACAATTAATACAGAAACAGGACACTGATGGGCATTCGCTTGTACTAGAAATAGTCCACAGAATAAGATGAACTACTGAAAGCAAATATGACATTTACTCAGCTCAAAAATAGAAACATTAAAAATTAAAACATTATAAAGATGAAAGCAACCAGATTTTTTGGTTGAATGCTTTTCCCTTTCATGCACTAGTTTGATAGCACTATTGCTACCATCATACAAAGCTAGCAGGCACAACACTGCTTAGCTGTGGATAAACAAATTATTTAAATGTCCAACTCTTTAATGGTTATATATACAGCATTCATAATTCTGATTCATTGAACATCTTCATCCTCTTTCAGTAACCATGGCAACTTCCACTCTTCCTACTACAGTAGTCTTCAAATTCCCTTCCCTTTAAATACGGTAAGGACCAAAAGCACTTATTAAATGCTGCTATAATGAGGTATAAGTTCACGCTTTTCAAGGCTACCTTTCAACGACCCCTCTAGCGGTCAATGACTTTCACACAAGACAAAATTTTAACTAAATCTTACAACCTGCTCTGATTGCAACAATTTCCAAGTTGGCCATTTGTGGAATTTTAATGGGAACTGAGAATTAGTGTGTGTTTGATTAGCTAGGCCTTACATGCAAGCCTCTTCCATGCTTGGAATTTTGCACCTCTTGTGATAATAGGTGAACAAGCACATATCCCCAGGCTACCCATGAACAATGACATCTGACGGTTTATGGGTTTATATGAAAATAGGATTTAAAAATGATGTCTGAGGTAGGATACTGAGGGCGTCTATAGATGCATGGCCACATCCTTCACCTCAATTGTGTGAGGTCTGTTGTAATTCCACATGTCTATGTAAAGCTCTTTGTCTTCACCATAACAGTGATCCTTTAGCATTGTACTGGTTTTACCCACTCATACACAAACAAAAATTGTTCTTCATAAAAACTGGTTGCGAGCTAATTTAGACAAGGAATCCCCAGCATACCATGAGGTTGAGAGTAAGACCTGTTTTCCTTTGATTTCTAATGAAAATTGGGACTTCAAAATATTTCAGAGGAAAAGTTGCAAAGCTTTGACATATTGGCATTATTCAAGGACTCTTACAAAACTGAAACGGTTACTTGTGTAGACCTGCTACACCAGGAAAGACCCACTCTAAAAACTTTTAGGTTAATTACTGCACATTTTGACATTACTCAGCCCTTTGGAAAATTTTTGAATATTGGAGGTCCTCAGATGCAATCTGGTGCAACATTTTGGACAAATTTTAAGGTAAAATTACTGCAAATTTTTGACACTTCTTACAGAAGAGACAAATAAGGGGTTTTCCTGCTTAGAAAGTGGGGCAGGCCACAAAATTCACGACGGCCATGGCTACCATAAATTCTGTTTTGGCCTCCGGCAGCCATTTTCCTTAAACTTATCGAAGGCCACTTTTGGCCGATGATGTACAGACGCAAATACAGAGCTCACTTCTTCATCATTTTTTTTACACAAGCATTCACGATGTAAAGCATGGATACCAATATTTTTTCACAATAAAAATTGTTCTGTTGATGTTTATATACCCTATGTACAGACCACTATTTCTGTAGGGTTTCTGCTTAATAGTGCTATATGAGCCTACATGTCTACAAATCTGTGGCCGCCATATCTGGCTTGCATATTTTTTCGCTCAATTAGGCTTCATTGCACAAACAACCTACACAGTCTACAATAGCAAATACTGTACAAGCTATGCTGATCATTAGCGATAATCACTGCTTCCAAAGCTCACCACCAAAACAGATTCCCACACAAACGATATCCACTGATAGAAACACGCAAATAGTGGAAGTATCACATTGACCCAAATGAACATACAGCTCTCACCGCAGTTCTCTGCCATACTTGCCCTACTTAAATTTACGTATGTTTGTACTTACCTACGTAAGTCCGCCATACGGTAGAACAACTTTTAACTGTACTGTGTTAATGTTAGGCTTAAGCTTAGCCCTGTTTGCAATGGATCTGTACACTATAAGTGCTTCGAGTTGCCTTGTCTACGGGAATGTACATCATAGCAAACTGCATCTTGGTTCAGTATTCTTATTTCCGGTGTATTATTTTTTGGCCTTGGATGAGAGAGTTTTTGGCCTACGATTAAACTAAAAATTGTTGGTTACGAAGACCATGTTAGGTTTTAGACTAGGAAAACAAATTTTGTGGCGTGTGGGGGTCTGAAGCATACTTTTGCCCCCACAAATTTTGCTGGGGGGCTGGCACCTCCCAGACCCCTTCCTACGCTCCTGTCATAAACAGAAAAACAATGTGAGTCCAAGCGTCACCAAAAAAAAAACCCCACAACCTTCGAGGAGTGAGCCACCTCTTGATGTCTGGATTAGTACATTTAACAGGAACTTACCTCTTTACATTGAATTGTGGACAATTGTAAGTATGCAAATTATGGTGTGGCTTTTCCAGTTAAAATCCTTGATACAGTACAAAAGGTAGTTATCTAATATCACATTCCTTTTGACCAAAAATTATCACATATTTCAAATCTTCTCAGAATGAGTCACAACCAACAGTGCAAATATAGGACAGAGAAGAGGTAACGATACATCTGAAAATTTATAGAGGGTGCTCTTTCATATTAGCTAACATTTAGATCAAAACATAAAACTGAGACCAACAACTACCTGCACACCCTGTAGCAGCATGGCCCTGTAAGTCAATATGTACAGTAGGATGTAAAATAATGATATACAGTGCATCCTTGTGCATATTTTACTCATGCAAACACAGCCTAAAACTCCTTTTCTAGACATAGTGCCCAACCTTGCTAAGCATGTTGAAAATGAGTATGTATAACTAGAAATTATCTCTCAAAATTACTGCTAGTTTAAAAAAATTATTGCACATTTCCTCTTCACCTTCATACAGACAATTTTAATTTAAATACTGTCCTTGTGGAACTGAATACTGTACTTGTAATCAATTTAAAAAGTGACAATGTAATATAAAATGCTTACTCTACAAAGTGGTGCCAGTGGTCACCATAAAGAAGAAAAAAAGGGCATAATGAATGTGAAGTAAATTCACCAGAAATTAGGGTCTCAACATTCAGAGATTAAAAGTTATACACCAATACTGTACAGTACATACATGGCATGGAGCTTCCATAATTTATCTGGCCCTTCTTGTGCAATTTTTTAAGAATGTTCATTTGGGAAATAAAGTTCCTAATGAAAACTAACACTATTTAGTCTATTCCAGACGGTTGCTATGAAATGCATATCCACAACTTAAGAAATAGACCTTAAGAAAACTATATAATTGTTGTAATGTTACTCACATCCCTTCAATCATTAGTCAGCTTTTATAATATTCACAATTAGGTAAATCCTTGGTGTCTTAGATGTGTCTGGAAATTCATTTTTTCCAAAACTGTATGCTGGATGGTGATGTATTACTCTCATGAACAGTGGGCTCTCACTCTCATAGACATTGCAGTCTTCTTCTCTTGAACATTGGAGTCTTACTCTCATGGACATTGGGGTCTTACTCTCATGGACATTGGGGTCTTCATCAACACTGGGCTCTTACTCTCATGAACACTGGGGTCTTATTCTCTTGAACATTGGAGTCTTACTCTCATAAGCATTGTGGTCTTACTCTCATGAACACTGGGGGTCTTACTGTCATGAGCACTCAGGTCTTACTTTCATAGACATTGGGGTCTTACTCTCTAGAACACTGCGATCTTACTTCATGAACACTGGAGGCTTACTTCATGAACACTGGGGTCTTACTCTCATGAACATTGGGGTCTTACTCTCATGGACATTTGGATCTTACTCTCATGGACATTTGGATCTTACTCCCATGGACATTGGGGTCACAGGCATTTAAGAAGTAAGATTGGGGTATGGATACATTTTTCAAGAGACAAACTGATGTTGACTGTTAGTTTTGAAAATTACACTATACTCTGTCATTTCATCTGAGGGGACATGAGAAACATGGGAGAAGGGCTTTGTAGGGAAGGGGAGGAAGAAGGAAGGGGTAAAATATCAACTGTTCTCCCACTGGCTACATCTGTTTAGGAAACAACTGAGCTCACTTCACACACATTATGTTATACTATGAAATCCTGGCAGACTTGCAAGGTCATGTCATAAATATAAGTGTATTTGTGTAATTAATTTTTGAAGGAAAATTTCTTTACATTCTTTTTAGAAGGGACAAAAATGTCCCAAGTTTCCACGCTAATTCCATTATTATACTTGTAGGTCTTTGTTTTACATTTTACTGCATTGTTTATTGTCATGTTTGTTGTCATGGTGACTGATGCAAACAAATCCGCAAATGTTTGACTACTTCAATCTTGCAATGACTGTTAGTCCAAGCAAACATCTTCACAAACTAAAAGGAATCTCAGTGTGGAAGTTTGCATTGTTGTCAACGAAGGAACCCACTCGACTCTTGAATACGGGTACTCCAGACATGGCGATGACTGTGGGAACTCCACCCTGTAAACTCTACGGGCAATATACTTTACAGTTTGCTGACAACAGACAACCGCACTGTCACTGCTGAGTTCCGAAGTAATACTCCCTTCATAAGTATGTCACTTAACATCCAAACACCCTAGTCACTTACATGAGTAAACATACTGATATTAAATTATGCAAAAGTTAAGACACCTTTTCATCAGTGTTTTACTGAATATCTATTGAATACCTTACAACCACATAAGCCAGGTATGTCTAACAACATAATGCACTTGACAGGTAACACACACAAATGTTACGATAACTTGCAGGAAGAGTTATTTAACCCTAAGACTTGAAAAAGTTTTGAAAATACCAGAAGTAGGGGGGATAACTCCAGAACAATTTTAGACCTCATGGGCAGATAAAATTTTCAATGTTCATACTAAAACCAATATTGAAGTACAGACAATACAACTGCAGAAATAAAAGAAAATAACGAAAACAGAATAATGAAAATGGTGTGGGTGTGACTTGGAAACAACAATATTTAAGATTTTATAATGTAATCTTCCAAAACTGTTTTCTCCAAAAAGTTTGACATTTTCCTTGGAGAATATTCAGACAACTTAGTCAAAGATTTCCCACACAGTTTATTCAAGAAATGAGTGAGAGCATTAAGTCTAAATACTACCAAGAACAGGTAAACTAATGTTTTGTGTAATTAGAACCCATATTATTTCCAATCTCAAAATTTCAAGGACCATTGAAAGTTGATGAACTTCACCTCTGATGACATACTGTATGCCACATCTTGGTGTTTGGTTGCAAAGTTTGAGGTTGGCTAGTAAGAATATAGCACATTAATATTATGGTTCCTACATTAGGGTATTAAACCAGACAAGTGCATTTACTGATATGGGTGTCCTGGCTGTTGTACAATATTGCTAAAAGTGCTGATGTCACAAAAGCAATCCACATGGTGTTTTGTAGGACATGCTGGACTCAGAAATGAATGCAAAGCTTACAATAATAAAAACATTTGTTTACCGGCATGGGAGGTAGGGCAGGGGCTATGGGTTTCAGCAGAGACAGAAACAGAGAAATTTGCTATTTAGGGGCAAAATAAGTGCATATTTTCCAGCAAACTTGCATTTAATTTCAGGAAAAGGAAAACATACTCAGCCACCAAAATTAAAAGTAGGCATGCCTTCATACTCAGAAGACATATCAAATGAAGTTATTCCTTCAAATAAAATATAACCATCCTACCTTATCTTTGGATTTTTTCTCTGGGGACTCTTTCTCCTCTTCTTCATCATCCTCCTCATCCTCTTCATCATCATCCCCACTCTCATCCTCCCCTTCACTACTTGAAGAAAAGAAAATAACAATGATACCATCTTCACATTAATCACTCTCATCCTCAGTTCTTAAGTAGTGGCCTATAAGTTGATGGCAGCCTGTGACACACACAAAAATGGCCTGTGAAAAATTCAAGGATCCAAAAATTTGAATAAAGAAATCAAACCAAGTTCTTGCTTCCAAATTTAGAGACTCAAGTAGAAGTGGCTCACAACCCAAAATACTTGATAACTCCTGCTCTAGAAAATAAAAGCATGCAATTTCACTGAATGACCATAATAATAGGCATTTCTGGTTAATCAAGGATCTATCTAGACCGAAGTTTAACTAATAGCAAAACTTCTGCTACATAGTTAAACTGAAAATCATAGAATGGTATGAACATGACAATACCCTCACAATGTGCAAAGTACAAACCTTTGTAAGAAAGTCATAGAAAATAATAAAAAAAATGACAACAGTTATAAAATATCTGGTTATATTTGATAATTATCAAGACACATAAAAACCCGTTGGGACATCAAAATGAAGAATCTATGCAATGAGTGATGACAGACAACTTATGTATCTGGCAACAGACTGAATGCTAGCTGGAGCATGAAGCTGCACTATGACCTGAAAGTATAAGATGGTCAACGACCCTTCCTAATGTCTTTGCCTACTTCAAAGAAAGTCGGACAAAAAACCCTTGTTTATGGTTAAAGGTACTTGTACATTTGGTGAGAAATAAAATCATACTGAATCATCTGTTTCAGGTTCCCATCATTCTTTTCTTTAAACTACATGTGTTTAGCAGGAAAGGCTGTAAAAGAACATGTCATGCTGCCAATTGTTTACCCACCCTGCACAAATTTCATATCCACTACTAGGATGATAAGCTGTTCCTGAAAAACCCTCTCTGGTTACGGCATCAATTCCCGACAGAACCTTCCCAAACAGCAGAAGATGACTTCAAATATGCAGCTGAAGTATCTACTTTCCAACATAAGTCTCCGGTGAGACCCTGAGCCTTGGTATGCTTCTTCAAATTTATTCTGGCTTATTCTCTTCTCTTCTTAGATCAATAAAATGACTTGCTAAAGCAATCAGATTTGGAAACTTAATCATGCGCTAAACCTCTGTAATACCCGTCAGGTGTTTCCATTAATGATGAGTATAAGACACTCAAAGTGGGCCTTTATTACTCTGGCAAAAAATCAATTTATTGATTGCAATAAACAGACAGAGCAAGTGCTTTTGGGCGGTGCTACCCCTCAAAATTTGATAATATACACTCTTTACCATGACAAGACATGGATGCAGAGGCCTTTTCACTGCCCTTGAAAACTTGCTCCAAGAATGACACACACATTTCACCGAAAAAGATGTGACTGTTTTGTTTTGACACCAGTGAGTAATCACAAATTTTCGCAGGAGATTAAATTTATGGTATGACACTTGAAGTTTGAGTTTAAGTGTATAACCTCATCACAAGTGCAACTATAAGTGTCTTGCTACAAGAACTAGACTGAGGGCAGCATCAATGCTTCAACTTTTTAAAGTCTATGTCAAAGTGATGACTAATAGCCCTTTACATAATGCTTTAGGCAGACTGGATAAAGGCAGTAGGATCAGGAGCAATGGGGTTTAACACTGAGAGGGTTAGAAGTTCCAGTCAAACTATTAAAGGTGGGGGGTTTACATCCTAGAACTGATTTACAGTTTTCCTAGACTGAACTTACAATCTCAGTTTTCTAGATTGATCTAAAACTTTTGAATCAAAAGCAGCCTGACATGAGTTTATACTTCAAGAGCCCAACAGATTTCTCCCATGAATTCCAGCTTCTCCTTTGATACCTTTAAGTACATACTTATTTGATCTCCACAGCTGCTCCATCCATTTATTGTAAGAATCCATTGAAAATGTTCAGGAAAAGGGAGTTGGACCCCATGCAAATTTATTTACAACACTGATCCACCCCAATGAATGGAGGAGTCATTTCAACCAAGCTTGAGGTGCTACAGTGACACTGTTACATCACCTTTCATCTCAAATCACCCGCTGTACAGCTGAACATCTTTTTTCCCAGGTCAGCTACATATGCATAATCTAATATACTTTTTAGATTATTCTTTTCTTTCGAAAAGGACCCTAGATAAAATAACAGAATGAGAGCAAGTAAAATATCAGCTAGTCTGATGATGTTATGTATTGCACTTGGTGTGAATAATTTCCAGGGAAAGAAGACCCAAAGTAAAGGTCGTACCAGGTACCAGTGCACTGTTCATGTATTAATTTATCTCCTGCTTTCAAAGATGTTAATGTTGTAGCCATACACATCTGTATAACAATTTTCTGTAATACGTCAAGCAAATCCAGTTCCATAATGATAATGTGACATGGCAGCTAGTGCTCCACGACACTAACGACCTCTTAAGCTGGTTGTCATTTTGATGATATTCTATAAGATGGCTGGGGATACCTTTTAGCTTACTGCTAGATCTACATTTCATATGACAGGTGAGGTGGATTTCTTTCCAAGAAAGCAGCTAAAAGCTCTCACAACCCCAGAGACTTCAAATTATCTTCTTTGTTGAGTCTTTCAACCATAAGAGTGCTATAATTTCAGAAGTCTTACTAGCAAGTTACTTTATGAAACAGGAATCTGTCTTCACATCAGAAGGGTCCTTGATTGTTTAATAACATATTAAACAGTATGACAGCACCATGTATCAGTATGTTTTACAATAGTCTAAATGGGAGGTCAACCACAAGATGGAACAGCCACTTACATAAGACAAGCTTCTATGGCAATTAAATTTTTGTTGTAAAGTAGGCAACATTAAATCATATTTTTATACTAAATCGTGCCAATTAAATCAATATTAAAATGAAATGTTTGCAATTCTTAGCCTGCAAATTGAGATGTGTGTCCACGTATATTGCCTTGTTTCATGAGTAGATCCAACTAGAATCAGACTACAAATATGTATTGAGGTCCCTTTGTGCATTTGGACATAAGGAGAAAAATGTGGGATGGGTGGGGGTGTCAGGGTTGTCTGAAAATCCTGCTCCCTTCACTGGCCTGTCATTCCATTTTCTTGATAGTAAGAAACTGATAATGAACAGTCTGTCAACCCTATTTATCCACTGCAACCAGTTCTACCCAATTCAACACAAAACTTTTGCAAAAATCAGTAACTTTACTGCGGTCTCCAGATGCTCAAAAATATTAAAAGATCAACATGTGCGCATTGAACAAATCTGGGAAAAAGCCAAAGTTTCAAATGATTTGCAAATCTGTTGTATGATTTCTTTATTGACATTTTTTTGTTTAAATTGTTTCACTATTTGGATAAAGCAAGAGTACAACAGTAAACTTTACAACAAATCTATATATATCAAAGGGTAAAATGTAAATCACCTGACTAGCTCCATCTATTTATTCTCTTTTATCTGCATGTTGCAGTCACAAAGATAAGTTACAAGTCAAAAGACACCTTTTCAACTTATGAAACATTTTTTGACACTTCAGGACCTCCCTCCAATCTTTGCAGCTTTGCCAAACTTCAAGGCCTACACTAATGACAGAAAGTTTAACTTTCCCAAACTGAATTGAAAATTTTGTTACCTGTGATGCAGGGAAATTGTTTTTTACTCTAGAGCACTTAAAATTCACCTGATTGTACGTAGCAGCTCACCTGGGATGAAAAGAAGACTTAACTCAATTCCAGGACACTGCCACTGGAAGCCCAGAGGAAGGTATCAGTGAATAATTCCAGGCTGGTTAACAAACCTTCAAAATAACTGCAAAATTTTACTGAAAATGTGGGAGGAAGAGGCATACCGAGTTTCATTGACACCCATGGGACATACTCAACAGGTAGGGAAGGTTATTGAACAGTTACTATTTATAAGATACACAACAAACACATCCAGCCTTTGAACTGTGTGGAGAAACACATACTTCCCAAAAGAGGATATTTGTAGGGTTTACAGGTTGGATTGGTGTTTTAAATGCCAACCAGAATGTAAAGTTTCTATTTCATTGGTACCGAAAACACCAAATTTAACCTTTTTTTTATACAGAATTTTGGTTCTGATTTGGCAAAAGAAAGTCATGCAGAACAAAACACCTTTTTCTAGCATTCTGCTTGACTGAGAACTATTTTAAACCAGTTCTTGTGGTAAACTCAAATCATATTACTGAACAGCTAGTGGATGGTGTAAGCTGTTACATCAACTGAAAGTGGTCACTCATTTTGATGCCATTACATTATTTATCAATGACAATTGTGTAATAATAGCAGGAAGCTGAACTGTTTGCAAACCATGTACATACCTGGCTTTAGCAGCCCATCAGCAGGGTCCCATACTGACTCCACTTTCTTATGAGTTCACTTTCTTGTGAGTTGCAACTCAAGAGAAATTTTCTGTACCGTGTTCTTTTACATTCTAACATAGTACATAGCTCTATTGTTGTTGGTCATAAAATGTTTATAGTCGTCTAGAAGTTGGAATAAATGATGGTTGATGAGTCTTAATGCAATTAAGGCCTTATGATGTTATCATCATATGCGCTGCAGATCTTGTCTATTGCATTGTCTACTCAGCCTCTGTATTGACTACACTTCTTGTCACATATCACATCTAAGATCAGGCACCCTTTTCTACATGTTATTCCCTTATTCATGCATAGAAAATACAGCAAGGCAGTTTTGCTAATAATAACATACTGGATTCTAATATGACTCCTGGATATTTCTCATTTATAGAAACAAAACCATTCTTAAGTATCATCACCTTTTGATTAGTAGTTGCATACATACTGCTGCTTCACTCTGTAAACTTGATGATTGTAATTTTACCACCATGGTTAATTTTACCAAAGATTAAAACAAAGAGCATGAATCCATATTTCATGAAAACTCCTTAACAGGTTGAGTCCAGTGAACTACACCATGATATGTACTGTACCATTCAGACCAAGGAGTAGCTAGCTACACCATGATATGTACTGTACCATTCAGACCAAAGAGTAGCACTTTGGAGAGCTTTTAAGAAAAGATGATGGAGGCAGACTTACACTACAAAAAGACTTAAGGAGGCATACAGTATGGCATAAAGTATGATACTTACTCAATGAGAACCACTCATCACCCAAATACATTCTAAGTTTGGGACAACCTGAATCTTCAACTGATGATTACACATTGATAGGCAAAAAAATTGACTGAGTACTTTTGCCTTGTGTACATCTCAACTTTAGGCATAGTTCCATGGTCTTGGTAGCTGTGAGCTTCAGCATGTTTTTCTGAGTCTCAAGATGAGCAGCTGTGTGCTCCAACAAAAAAATTTTATGGGTTTTTAAGACAAGCTGTGTTCTCTGAGGAATGTTTCACTGAGTTTTTAATTTAAGCTGTATCTTCTAAGACACTCAATTGTTTCATAGATGAACCATGAACTCAAAGTACAAGATAACTAGCTTGTGTTCCATTCAGCATTTCCATATATAATCAGCACTAGTTGAAGTCACAGGGTTCACACAATCACGGTTGTCTCCCAGGTTTCTTTTTTCATACCTGGTTTTTCACCTTCATATCTTTATATCCCTCTCCTCCACTGGTCTGTCTGTTTCTGTAAATTAGCTCCAAGCTTACAGTTAACTATACTGATACACTCCTACCCAACTGATTACAGTGTTATATAACCAGCCACCCTGAGACATGCTTATATTGCAATTTGTACAATATCACACCTTCTCTAAGTAGTCAAGTAAGTAACAACAGAAATTTTTCTCTCTTCAACTTGATATTGGAAGCACTTCATTCAGTGTACTACTAAGGTACCATACTAGTTAATTTTTTCCATTTTCCTATTATCTTCTCATATTAAAGCCACACATGTTGCTTATAATACATTCAAAAGCAACATTTACCTGCAAAAGACTCCTCTTATATTTTCCAAGTTGGACATCAAATAGACCCAAGTGAAATTTCAATTTCATAAATGGGACTTACCATACACAGTATGTGACTCAGCTTAAAAAGAGGGCAGTGTAGTCATCCTCATTTAACAAACTTTAGGTATCAGAAATTACGTACGGTTCTTTTGGATTATTGTGACTGTCTTTTTTTTGGAAGGGGGGGGGAAGATTCATGGTCTGCAAATTTATGCAAATCTGCTTTCAAAACTCTTCCAGCTAACAGGCTGACAGCCTAGTAGAGTTGCAGACTTATGCAACCTAATCTGTAGTCTGATATGAGTCCACTACTTCTATGAATTGACTTGGGTTTGCAAAGAGTGACTTGTTATCATCTCTGAAGCTTTCATCAGCCTGATTTTATTGTATTTTTTATTTTTGATTACTGATTTTTTTTAATCCTCCTGACAACTGTAAGGTTCTGTCATGGGTGTACACTAAATTCAACACCTCATTTGACAAAAGTAAACAAAAGTCTTGAGCACTGTTTTCAAGGTTTCATTGAAGTTGAAATTTAAATTAACAAACTACTAAAATGTAAAAGGGACTGGGAAAGAAAAAGGAAGGAACTGAGACACAAAGAAACACTGAATTCTTATAGTTTTAATGCTTAAATATAATATGATGGGATGCCATACTGGATAAAATATCTTAGGATGTGGCAATTAAATTGCAGAACAGTTCTTTTTCAAATGACTTTGTAATTTGTTTTGCTATTACATGTCACTTAAGATTATTTTGTTTTAATTAATCCTATGCCTTTTAACCACGGTGATACTTCTTACTTGGCAAGCTATCCATTAAAACTTTAGGTTTATAGCTTACAATGGTTTAAGGTTAGAAGTTAAAAATCCATCTGCTGGTTAAGAAGAATTTTCCTCTCCAAACTTTCCTATTGAAGTGGTCCAACAATTCAGGAACATAAAATTTCCTAAGTACAAGTCCTTTCATTCATACCTACACAACAGAGTATAGGTGAAGCTGAGTGAATGTATGGTTTTCAATGACCCTAACTCCCAAATAAAACTCACATGAAAATATGTCCTAAACACTTGTCCTTCTACACACCATATGAATAAAACTTGGTAGCTTCATACTGAGCAAAATTTCTTAACATAAATCCAACCCATTAAAGAATGCTGTAACATTCCACAAAGTTGACAAAATTGCATAATATTCTTTTGAAGCTGGTTGCAAGCCTGTAGATTTGTCTATAAATTCTTTACATTATAAAGAAGCACTGTTTGCACATAAAACATTGATTAATCTGAACCCATTTAAGCTCTGTAAAGAAGTTGAAATGAAGAGCACAATTTCCTTAACTAAATTTTCAATTCTTTTTTCATTTTATCTGCTATGAAACTTCTTTTTCCACCTCACAGCTTGAACTGATTTCCAGGTATTTTTGTGGATTAACTATGCATGTTTATTGTAATGTATAATCTGTGACACACACATTTACCATGCCTCCTTAAGCTTTGGAAACTACTAGCAAAGGGTAACGATGATTTCTGTAGCTTGAAGCACACACTCATTCAGATATACATATACGTGCATACAGTAGGTGCAGTCAGCCACAGCATCATGTGTAAGACTATACTCTACATGTAGATAGTTAATATATGGTAGGATAGTCTGCAAGAATCAAGATATTCTAGCAGATGAAAGAAAGAAAATCCTGTCCACAAACATCCTGAGTTAAAACCATTACACAGAATAGGCCAACCCTACATCATTTCAAGTTTGATAATGTAAACTTGTTTTACCATTTTTGTTTCAGTCTATACTGAAAGCACAACTTGGGGACACCTGGAAAAATTTTCACATACTTTAACTTTTTTGGAGACTCTTGAAAAACCTTGTGGGTCCTAGCCAGGATTGTTGGATTTGATGCCCTAATGAAAAGTATGATTAAACATATGGAGTACATTGGTTTAAATTGCTTTGGAAAAAAGGGGAGATTAATTTTACATGGATCCCACTGGGTGACTTTTAAGGGGATGCAAAACTTTTATTTAACCTAAGACATAGTTCCCTAAAAAACAATGTAGCATAATACCTTTACCAAGGGTATGAGAAGACTGTACAACCACATCAGCTATATAGCAACACACTGACAGCACAAAAACAGTCACTCTTATTTGACTTAACACACCATTATGCTATTCTATGGATGATGCCTTTTAATGATATGATGATTTTTTGTTTCTGGGTTGTTAAATAAATGTAATTCAACTCCTTGGTTTACTTTTAGTATGCAATAGTTATGTTCCACATTATCAACTAGAAAGCCGAAAGGCTTAGTGATTCCTTGCCAATGATATATTGTAACAAGCAT
>WURT03010019.1:0-16454 GCA_009936505.3 Holothuria glaberrima
AGTGATATTGCCTCGGGCAATTAATTTAAACTCAGTGCAGGCTAATGTGGCCGTATAAGAGGTGTACAGTACTAAGACAGGAAGTTCTGTTTGAATTGGAGGAGGAGCCTGAGGTTAACTTTGTTGGGAGAATTTTTATTGTCTGGGGTGACATAGAGTGTCTTTAAGAAAACCCCTTTAAATTTTGCTCTGATATAAATCAAAATGTCAAATCAACAAGTGGTTGCACTAAAAATTGCATCATAGATGCATAGTGCAAAGAATGGCTAGGAACTTCACTGTCTTTATCGCTTCCCCTTGCTTAGCTAGCTAGGAGCCATATAAGATAGGCTATGAGCGCCAGTGCTGCTAATAAGATTTGCCAGATTGGGGCTGTAGGCACTTAAGGAGATACATGAAAGAGGTTAGTATTCGAGATCATACGCTCCCAAACCAGGGAAACTTTTGGTGGTTTTATTGAAATATAGAACATCTCCATGCAGTAGCTACTGAAGTTTCAGTAGTTTGAGAGAATCTGTAATTGCACACTGGCAAACACTTCATACAGAAGTAAATCAATCATCTTGTCCTGGCCCATATAAAATATGAAACATTCATTAACATCATAAAACACAGTTTCAGATAAAATTTAATCTTTCCAGCTGTTTTCTTGTCATCATCAGTCCTTGGATCTGCTTTTTGATAGAACATGATCACATCATTATGAGGGTTGAAAGAAGGCTTGTCATATCATCTTATCTATCTTCCAAAAGTTTATCAATGAATGTATACAATCAATGACTACTGAAGTTAATCAAGCACTGTGCTTCTTTAAACTTTAGGAGACATTGAGGCACACCTTTTGTGTCCAGGAGCTAGTACAGTATGTGTACACTATTGTACTAGACAATTGTTTGCCTGCCTGAAAGAATCAGTTATGGATGTAGTGTGATGCACTCAGAATAAAATCTGGTTAGTCTTCAAAGCCACAGGTGCATAGCCAGGATTTTATCAAGGATAGGGGTTGGGGAGAGATGGAGGAAGGGGGTTACCTCTGGTTTAATGATGTAACACCACAAAGGACACCTTTGGACAGCTGATTGGGTCCAGAGGGTAAAGCCAACCCCACCCCTGATGCTCTGGGGTATTTATAAATTGTAGGCATTAGAGGTTACATTTAACCTTCCTCAAAAGACTCGGTGAGGGCCTTAAACAGATAATGAAAATCTCAGTTTGACAGCCATACTGCGCCTGACTTATAGCCAGCCAGGATTGTGCATTGAGCTTGAGGGTAGAGAGAGGAATGATGGGGGGTGGGGGATTTCCTGGGTGTTTGGAATAGTTCAATGAAGCTGTCCTACAGGAGTTAGTCATGGACTAACTAATTAGTAGGATAGGTGCATGCCAAGGGTGCCAAAAAAAATTCATTTTAAATTTAAAACATTTTTGTAATGTGTCATTTCCTTTTGAACCCCTATCCTTGTTCACAAATCACTGCTGCACAAGGTCTGCCTGTTTACAAAAGAAGAGATAGTTAATTTAATGCAGGAGAATCTACATTACCCCTCTCTTACAGTACCTCCTGTATTTACCTATGTAATCCCTCTCTACCCACAACTAGACCCTAGTAAACTGATAGCTCAGTGGCCAGTGGGCTCCCTCCAAGAGAGGGCGGCTTCCCAAGTCCTCTTCCCCGTTACCACCAGACCGTTCAAATGCAACTTTCGGCCTTGTTTATTTCTCCTTCGCTTTCTTCACCTTAGGATCTGGTAGGAGACCCTTTTTTGAAGAATCTTATTGCATATACAGCATAATAGCCAGTTAATATAATGCATGAGAATCAAAGGCAGTAACCAAACAAAAGATGAGTTTGATAGTGGATGGTTTTGAAGGAGGAGTCAGCTTTTACATGTAAGGAGTCTTTTGTCATTAGGCAGACCCAATGTATTGGGAGGGACAGGAGGAGAGAGAGGTTAAATGGGTATCACCAGTAGGTCTACCCATAAAGTTAACTCATGGGCCATTAATGGGACTAGTGGTTCAGATGAAGAGGGCTACAAATTCTCATTAATCTCCACGTGAAATTTTTATTTGAGATTTAGCAATTAACGGAACATAACTCTACAGCATATGCTTCCCTTTGAGTACATAATAAAATCTACTTTGTTTATGCAAAAAATTTCCAAGTAAAGTATGTGGTGGTAAAGAAACTTGTAGCAAGTCAAAATCTATCATCCCTCATTTCCTACTTAACATTTACTATTGGGCTTCCGCCTCCCCACGGAGATTGTCCTACTTTGTTAGACGACATCCGCTTCAGAAGCGGCTTATTGCCACAGTTGTAATTGCAGGCAATTTTTTTAATGGAATAGATACTTAATGACATATATAAGAGATAAATTGTATTTGAGCTCAAAGGTTTCCAAGCCCGGTTTATATTTTTATTTGTTTATGTATTTTTTTTTTTTTTCAAGTTTTAATGTGGGGGATATGGTAAGTTAGCAGCTTTGAATGCCAATGGAGAAGGCTAAGACAGGTTTGTCCCATCCTTGCCTCAGTGAATGAGAGATCTAGCACTGTCTAGTAATGGAGGGTGCTTCAATAAATGCCCCTTGGTACCAGAGTTTGCCTAGACTAAAACACATTACCTGATGTCAAATATAAAATCAAAGATTGAAAAACAAATATACTGTGTAAAAATTGTCAACCCCATTTTGCAGTTCATCTAAGAGGGTTGAGTAGCATTAAGTTTGAATTATAAAAGAGAAAATTTAAGAAGAGTAACAAATGGGACTTAAAATTTTTGTGATTTTGTTTGTTTCACAGATTTACACGGAACACTTGGACGTTGAGCCAATCCGCCCAAATATTAGTACTCCTATCAAAGAAACAAAGTTATTTTTCCATAACATCGATCAGGTATGAACAGTTTGTCAATTTGTATATATGTGTACAATTGAAAATAAATTAAAATGTAGTTGTCTTAGAAATAAGATGGGTAGATTTTTCATTGTTTAGTGTATGATGGTGTAGTAGTATACTGTACTACAGGAAATGAAAATCTCAGACTGATATTTGAACATCTTTGTTACTTATGCACCTTGGGGTGGGGGGTGCTTATTTTGAGTATATACTGGTACTCAAGCTTTGTCTCGTTAACTTGTATTGGTACTCATGAGAATGGGTTTGTATTAATATCTATACTTGCAAAATTGAAAAGTGAAGCCTCAGAGATATTGCAGTTTTTTACTGGTGCCCATGAAAAAAGGGGTGTACTCATTCTTGTATTGGATGTCACAACCAGAGACTAAGCACTTGATATTCATACTCAGGATATTCTACTCACACTACAGGTCTTCTTTGGGGGTAAACTTTGTGAGACATAGCTCTTAAATGACAAGTTCTTAAAGTGTAATGTTCTAAAAGTTAAAGTGATAATTGGGTTTCTTTAAACCTAAATTTTGCCTTGAGAATTAAAGTTGGTAAGTAGAGAAACATCCCTTTAGTAAATTGCATTTTTTGGCAAGTCTTGAAAATTTGTTCCTAGTAGATTATTCTCACATTCAATGCAGTTGCAAGCTTTTCCTTAACTCTTTGTGTGGATGTCTGTGTTTATTATGGTGCAGTCACACTACCATAGCTGTCTCCCAGTGCAAGAAAACATCAGGCTGTAAGCATGGGGTACCCTCTTTTGCCAAATCACCCAGCAGGGCATGCCTTCTGTTTAATTGAGTTCCACATTCATGTGTGTGTTGCCTTACCATTCACCACTCTCCTGATAACCTTTTTTCAATTGCCAGGTAAAATCAGTCTGTATGCATAGGACATCCCCTTGCCATTATGTGGTATCTTGAGGCATTTCATTCACTCAATGAAGTTCTCATTAATTTGCATCATTTTCTTCAGTATTTGTTTAAATGTAGAAGAACAAGAGTAGGAAAAGCAAGGGGAAAAGAAAGGAAGTAATCTGCACTACTGAACAGTGGTATAAATATAAAATTTAGTACAATTTCTGTAATTGCTTCAAAATTGAACGAAGTGTTAGTTTGTGCATATGTTTGACTATTGCATTAAATTTAATCTGCCAGGTCTGTCAAACGCATCATGCAGTAGGTACTGTGTAGTAGAATCAAGTCAATCCTTTGTCCTTTAAACCCAAACCTTACGAGGCTTCAGGTATCAAGTAGGTCAAATCCTGACCCTCTCAGAAATAGTACTGTTTGAACCTTTTGATTTTATAGCTTTTAAAGAATGATGCAAAAAAGTAAAATGCTAAGGATCGTTGGCTGTGTTGGTAGCGGAGAGATGAATTATTGATCACTAATGGATTCAAACGTATGTGAAGACACCTACGAACCTTCTATGTGCAAGGCCTCAGTAATGGATGAACATCTGATCTTAGATTTCAGCAACAAAAGAAAAATCATTTACATTTAATCCTTCTGGTTTAAAACTTGAGATCTTTATCTGCATTTGGACAACTCTTGAGTTTGGTCATGAGTAGTGACCAGGACAATTATTTACGTGATTGTAATTTGTACCTGTGCACATTGGTAAAACCGGGGATATTAAAATGCATACCACCAGTTTGTGTGGAGTGAGATGTCGTCATAATGACTAATGCCTTCAAGTCTTGATAAGCATGAAGGCCCCACTGCACTTCTCTGCAAGACGGTCAATTCTCCTAACCCTTTCCTACGAGTTGCATTTCAACTCTCTGTGTTACCCATGGGACTTGTACTTGATCAATAAAGCATATCAGTTCCTATGTGAATCATCAACTTTTTCAACAGCCTGGAAGGCAATTAATACAGTTTAGCCTGGATGAAGTTGATGTTTATTTCCTAATGCCTGAGAGACGGGACCTGAGGGAGACGAAACTAATTGTACCACTGGAAATTTGTAATATTTACTAGATTGCTTGGCTGTAAATCAAAATGTGCGCCATTGTGAAATTTTATACTTACATCGTACACACATATATATTACGTTTTACGCACTTGAAAACATTAAATCACATTAGGCTTACCAGCGTGTAAACTTATTTGACATTTGTGGTTTCTGTGCTGTATGTGAAATTTTGAATACCTCTAAAGCTGATCAAGAAATCTTGTGAGTTCTTTCCTCATTTTATCCAAGAAGCCCAATGACTAGGAATTATGTAGTGGTGTGCATGCCATCTTTACTGCAAGTAAATGTGAATTATGCCCACGGTTTTTATCCTCCTCATTAGTATTCATGATGCCTGTGGGATGTTAACACTTTTGGTGATTCTACTGAGGTTTTTAAATCATAATATACCTGCATCCCATGGAAACAAGTATATGTTATCCTTACCAGGCCTCAGCTGCTGGGAGATTTATCTGCCAGACGAGACTCCAGTTAGTAGAGGGTTTATCTCATCATTGATACAGTTGGAATTCTAAAAAAGTAGAAACCATTTACTCATTCTGTATTCTGCAGATTGTAAAAATTGGATTATATCTTTTTGCGTAGATTATTTGTGATGAAACCTGTTTTTAATTTGTTTTTGATTTTCTCCTTCTGGTACAAGGACGAAACCAATAAAAATTGAACCTTTGCTTCAAATGATGTTTCATCGAACTTGTGTCTTTCTAAGGGTTTATGGAGGCATGTCCTTGAGAAGTAATAAGCTCGTTTTTGCATCCATGGATGAAATTCATCCTTCTCCATAAAAATTTGAGTGTTTAAGTAACCGTCTGGCCTCTACTACCCATAGGCTGGAGCAACACTAGAGATGGTTTCATTAAGAACAGTAACTGCATGCTGAGATAAGGGAGTCATTCTAAAAGTTTTACTGAATTAACCTACAAGATACCGATATATGTAAGAGCCTGCAGTAAGTGCTACACATTTTGAATAAGTGTATTCCAAACTGTGATGCTCTCAAGAGGAGTCTTTAAACCTGACTTAATCTCTTAAAATGTTAAAGGGCAATTCTCATCATCCCAGACAGTTCCAATTTTCCCAACTAAGCAAGGTGTAGCACCTCCCATAACTGTGTAAAGCTCCTCACTGTCCAGACACAAACCTATTTTAATGCTTCAGACCATATCCTAGTGAGCATACAAGGCTATAATGTGTGATCTAAGCTCTCTCTCTCTCTGCATTATGTGGAATGTGAGTTGCTCTGCACCATTTGAATTTTCAAACTTTTATGTCAATCAAAGAGCAGTAACCAACTGAGAAGTTTGATACCCCTACACCAAAAATGTACTTGGGAGTGGCAAGTGTTTTGTTTTCAGTGTTCTAGGAAACAGCTGTGATGTCAAGGTTTGCCACGACCAACAGTGGAGGGTATACACGTGCATGATCTGTGGTTGAGTGTAGATTAAAAAATATAGATGGACAGACTGACAGACCACACTTCAGGAGAAGAGTGTCATGATCGAAGGGGTGTCCGTAAGCAATGTGGTCCCTCTGCACTATTTCCTTTACTCCCCATTTCTTCAGTATACATTGCAAGTAGTGGGGGTGCTGATCAGGTAAACATTGCCAGTGTTATCCTATAGATGGGAGTGAGGTTTGTAGGGCTTAAGGATTCACACACCTTTGTTAAGTCTTGTTGAATTTTCAGGAAACTGTGTATGAACCCATCCCTGCATGTAAAATGTTTTTTTTTTAATTTTTTTTTTTATTTATACTTGATGGGATGATATATCAAGGTTCAAAAAGAATCTTGGTCATCTGCCAAACCTAGCCCCTAGATTGTAGGATATGACTGTCCTGTAAGAAAGGGACAGCATCACACATTATTAAGTTGTGACAAAACATCCAGCACATTAATAATTGTTTCATCTCAGTTAGATAACAGTAGTGGAACACCCATTTAATTGCAGATGGAGGCTATGAACTTCAAGCTTAGTGACACCCTTTAAGTATTCATGCCACCACTGGTTGGGATGCAGTTTAAAAAAAATAATTGACTTGAAAATAACTCCATACCACTGGAAGTGACACTTCACTGGGCATCTTATGTCCTTTAGTCTTAAGCAATGTTAAAATTATAACTGGTAATTTCCCCACTCCCATCTCCAGTCAGAAAAGTCCAATGTTACAAATTGTTTTTGTTCACTATAATCTATCGTTGAGTAATACAACGATATAACCGAGTTACCTTCTGGTGGTTAAAAAAGAACGGTTGGTCTTGTAGGATGGTGAAGCTTGTAAGCACATGTTACTTTAATCAGTGTCATTACTAAATGACAGGTTGTATGCAAGCAATGCACGGTTCAAATAATTATGGTGCTGCACATGCATCCATCTGACATAATTTTGCACATGGCACATTAGTCAGTGACCCATCTTTTCTGTTTTACCTCTAGTTTTCTAAGGCAGCTTGGATTGGTGGATATACTTCAACTACCCCTCTAAGCAACAAACACTTCCACAAAATAATAATGATACCTGCTTCTGGAAATTGCTCAGATTGTAAACTGTCTGATTTGTGAAACTGGTTTGTCTGATGACCTCAGAGAAACTTGTCACCTTGGACTGCTATGTCACTGAACAACATCCCCAGCAAATGCAGTAGGACTGTTTTATTCGAGTTCATAGGGAGTTTAATATGGCATTTTGTTGTTTTAGAAAGTTAAGCTCCCCTATTTTAAATAAGGTATGTTAATTTTGAGCTTTTTTTTTTTTTTTTTTGGGTTAGGGGTGTGCAAAGTGGAAAAGGGAATGATAACCGAAAAGTTACGGTTTGATAAAAGGAGGGTGCCTTTGAGTGGGTTGGGCTGGTAGTTTAAAAAGTGGATGTGGCAGATAACAACCTCAATACTGGTTTCAGATCGGTGATAACACTTGTTTGGGTTGTTGTTTTGAGAAGCAAGCACAGTTGTTAGGTGAGTCCTTATTGTCCCTCTTTTGTTATGTGAAACAGTGGTCATTGTCCTGTGAAACATAATTTTCAGAGTATGTTCAATGCACAGCATGCATCAGAAAATGAAGTGTGGAACAAACATTTTCATTTGTGTATTAGGCTTAAAGGGGTCTGGTTGTCATTTTGGCAAACTGCAGATTCAGCTGTTATGTTTCAAGTTGTGTTTGCTCTTATTTAATTATTGATTAACCCTTTTCCGTAACCTGCACGAAGGCATCGTGCAAACAGACAGAGTAAACATCTTTAAAAATTTTAAGTTTGTCATGCAATACCTACCAGCCTTCATTTAACCACCAAAATGAAGCCAACTAATAGATCTTTCAAATGTCAACATTTTTTTTGGAGGGGGGGGGTTGGAATGGGAATTTTTTCACAAAATATCATTAACTAAAAATATTTTTTTTTTTCAAAAAATATGCAAAAATTTGAAAAAATACTTAAAATACCTGAAAATTAAAAAAAATTAATTCAGGCACTTAGAAAAAGGCCAGGCTACTCAAATTTTTTTTTTCTGGAAACCTTGGAACCTGAACAAACACCATGTGAGATGAAATAAATGTTAGAGATAGGGATTTTAGAGATATTTCAAGTATAATTACAAAAATGTGTCAATTTTGATCAAAAACCTTCATTTCTAACCTGAAAATCCCCTCCAAATGTCAAAAATTATAATCCAGAACAATCCCTTCTACTTTTTCATGCACCAAAATGGCCCTTTTGAGCTACCTTACCAAGCTTACATGGCGCTATGTAGAGATCAAAATCCACAAGCTTCATGTTGCATTTTACTGTGCACTGTGCACTGAAGCACACAGTGTGTGTGTACAGGGAGCATTTCTTTCAAAAGTAAACAAAGACTAAAATGAACATATCTTCTTCATTTTAGCTCCAATTTCCTCAAATTTGGTATTAAATGAAAGAGAAAACTATGACTAACTATCTTCTGTACCATAAAATACAAAAAACCTTATGATGTCATTTACAAAAACACTATAAAAACCCTATTATGTCATCTAATTTGCAAATTTGCATACATAATGTAATTAATAAAAAAATTTTTAAGTTTGTTCAATTCTCCTATCTTTTCTCTTTCCAGTGATACATAGGTTCTTGTAGAGAATATTCTTCAAAGTTAACCAAAAAAATTCCAGAAAATATTTCTCCTCTTGAACATTGAAAAAGGTTATGTAATTGGGTTAATTATTAGTACTTCTAACTGTATTTCAGATGAAGTAAATTGAATTCAATCTGTACATTTTACTATCTTAAAAGGGTGCTGAATTTTTATGGATGTCTGCAAGTGTAGTGTTGGATGTTGGAAGTATATGTTTGTCCTACCATATGTATTGTCATTCCTGCTCACATCGCCGCTACCGAATCCCTTAAGCACATGAAATCCTACAGAAAATTTGGTACTTTTGACAAAGTTTTGCCCCTTATTCAGAAACCATTTAGTGTACTCAACCAGCTGGCCCTGCATTTGATTAAATAATTTGACCTCTTTCTGGTGATGTAGGTTTCAACTCTGTCTCTATTCGGGAAGTTCTTGCAAATCTTCAAATTTATGCCCTGTTTTTGCTGATAACCACCCTTTTTCAATGACAGAGAGCAGTGTCAGACATGAGGTTTTTGCACTTTTGTCAGTGCTATCAACAGCCAGTGTACGCTGCATAGCCATCTCACACAGTTGAAACAAACACCACTTTGTTTTCTTTCCGATGATATAAGACAAGTTACTATTGGTGGAGGGGAACATGTCGTAAAATGCCTTTCAGTCAAGGGACTTATTGGGGAAATTTTGTGCTCATGAATGACGTATCATCTGTTATGTAATAGGAAAGCTATGCTCGCACACATACACTGTTGGTTTTCACTAATGCTTATCAAAGTAAATAATCTATTCCATATCTGCTGCACCGTGTGTGTGCTGTTGCGATGTGGACTTCCTGCAAGAATTAGGGCAAAAGTTTTTCATATGTACAAGCCTTCCATTGAGGTAACAATCATGCATGGTTAAAGAAGTCTCCCTGAAATGAAACAAATTATCAATGGCAGGGTTGCAATATTAGTGGAATAAAGGCAAAAAAAAAAAAAAAACAAAACAAAACAAAAATTGGATATGGCATTTTTTACTGTAGTGCCTTGGAACATTTTAAAACAATTGCTAAACAGCATTTTGGCCTTATTTTGGTATTTTTACATGGATTACCTATTTTCCTTCACAATGCATATTATTTTCCATACCCCTCCCCCTCTCCCAAAAAGAAAAAAATCTACCAAAAAGAGAAAATAAACAAAAACTGGTTGAATGTAAATTGTCACAAACAGCATACAGTAAAAATGAACAAATAAACGTGGTAGATTATCGTAAATTGTGTGGATATTTCACAAGACTCGTGAGTTTTGTTCAATCGATCTCATTGTAGTATTCATGCTAACAAATTAGCCAAATTTTTTTTTCCTTTTTCCCAGCCACACATTTGGTTGCATCACAAAAAACTGGCAACTCTGAAAGCTCAGAAGGCTGTTCTGTAGTTTATTTCTTATAATAAAGTAATTGTGTCACAAGCTACTTAAACATCTGTGCCTCATGTAAACGAATGAAATTGATGTCTGATCATATTTTTGTCTTCAAATGCTGCAAATTTCCTGTTATTATCCATGTGGATCATATACATAGAAGCTCTGGCATGTAAAAATGATGACTGGCTTATTATCAACATTGCTGAGTGTCAATGTTCTTCCTTGTAAACAAGTATATGTGGCTTTTACTCACCCCCAGGGGAATATTAAATCTGGAGGGGTGTAATGCAAGATGTGGTTTTAATGAAGTGTGAGGTTTTACTTCTTATATGTATGCAATGCAGTATTGCAGCTAAATGTGTGTAAAATGACTGCATTTGTATGAACCAATAAAACTGATGTCATTTTCATGTTATTTCTTCTTGGATTTAATAGGTACATGGAAATCACCCACCAACCATAGATGGTAAGTGTTCTAAAATTAATTACTGAATTTAAAGGAAAATATTGCATAAAACGTTCCAATATGGCATAAAGAAAATATAGCTGCAATTAGTATTGCACCATTCAATCTCACCAATAAACTATGGAAATAGCTTTATCTCCTCAAAATATTATGAGTTTAATACAGAAGTTGCATCATTTGAATTTATGAAAGCTTGGGCCTTCAAATTATTCCTGAGCAACAATTACCTGAATTTCTTTCTCTGGGAACCTTATTTCTTGAAAAGAAAGCTATCACACTGCATATTTGAATTATCTATCATTCTGTATCTATAAATATTGGTTATAAAGAAATGAATACTTTCTACAAAACAAATGCAATATTTCACTTTAAACTTATTTTGTTATGATATTAGTTAGCATTTGCAAAGACTTTCACAGTCACCCTATAAACTTTACCTGCATTTAGCCCATTATGCCCCTGTATGGAGGAGACACAGTTACAATTGTCAAGTGCATTATGGGGTGTGCTAATCACATTTAGATGGCTGTATATGCTCACTAAATTACTTGGTTACTTCAGAAGTGAAGTCAAGTTTTCTTCAACACCAAAAAGGAAAATAATAAATTAAAAATAAATACATAAGAAGGAAAAAAAAAGAGAGGAAAAAATAGCAGGCTGTATCGCGCAGTGTCAATGTAAGATATAGCCACTACATGGCAGGCATGTTTTATTATTTACACGTTCGTGCTTTCCTGAACACTATTGTGTCGCCTTCTAGTCAGGGGACCAGAGATGCAGTATTGTCAATATAAACCATGTATAATGTAAACAATGGAATCTGAGATGCAAAGGAAATGAATATTTTATGTTATATATTAGATGAGTGAGCTGGTAAGATGGTCTAATATGAAACTCGAGGCAAGGTTTTGAGTTCCGTTTACCTTCGAGGGGATATTAGATGGTAGTAGCTTTAGAGAAGTTGAACTTGGTTTCAGTTGATATTAAAAAAAAAAGCAGTCAAAGGTGAGTTAAGAATGGGAAACCTACAATGCTAATAAAATGGAGTACATGGTTTAAACATGCCTGTGCATTTACAAATTAAAAGGAGAGAAAAATATAAAAAAGGAAACAACTTTGTGTGTGACAGTTCACTTCAAGTGAGGAGATGAACAGAGGGCTACTAATATAAATAACTTATGTACTAAAGTGAGACATCTTGTTAAGTATTCATTGCGTTGTTAAAAGGACTGGAAGTTTCATTCCATTGTAAAAAAGAGGACTGGGTGTATTGAGGGTAAAGGTGGATATGACAATGTGTACAATTATGTTGCAGACTATGTGGGTGGTTTGTACACTATATTGTCTCTCTTTACATCCCATTAACATGTATTCTGTAACCCTGTAATTAGACCTTGGTTTTGATTGATAGCATATGTTATATAAGTGTCATGGTTCATAGATTCCTAAGCTTGAGGGAGGTTTGTGGAATTTATAGGTGTTTTGAACCTCAAAACACTTGTTTTTTGCATCTAGTATCACTTCAAATGTTTTGTTTTGTGAATAGGAGGGGTGGTAGGAATGGATCCACATAGGGGTGGCAGAGAGGAGGTTGGCTACCAAATTATTCCCCTACCTTTATCTTGTGTATCACTTGTGTTATGAACCAGTCTTAAGAGGGGGGGGGATTGGTGTTGATGCAGTTCTTTGTGTATAAAATTTTGTGTTAAATAGTTCATGAAGGCAGTGAAAGTGCCATCATGCTTTAAGAGTTATGCTCACTGTTTCTTATAAACATTTAGACATGCAGTGGCGTTCGCAGGGGGGGGGGGCACATTGGGCCATGCCCCCCCTCATAGATGCCAATTTTTTTTTTTTTAGTTCCTAAAAATAAATTTTTTTTGTAAGGACACCTAAATTTTCAAAACTCTCTGACATCTGAAGTGCAAAAAAGCAAAAAAAAAAAGGTCTCCAAGAATTCGGATCGTGGAAGTATGTCAACGGAAGTCGGTCTTCAAGGAGTGAAGTGCAATAAAGCAAAAAAAAAAAAAAGGTCTTCGGAAAATTCAGAACTGCATGGCCCCCCCTTTAGACAAATCCTGCGTATGCTACTGACCTTTTGCATAACCTTTCAAAAATGCATGTCAAGTTAATTCACAGCACTCTTACCAGGTCTCACTTTGGTTAAATGCCTCTTTACAGTAGACAAAACTGGGTCATATCCAATCAGTTATTCAAAGCCTTTCATCAACACCAAACTTTGAAACGCCCTGTTAGGTATTCTCTTTTTCTATTCATGGTGAATTTGTTACGGGTTAGTTTACTGAAGTTCTATTGTTTTCAGTGTAACCACTGTAATTGTTGTGACAACAGCTGAAAGACTAATTGCCTTTAGTAACCCTGACTTAACCTTTTGTTTGCCAACAAATGTTGCTAAGTTGTACAGTAGGCTAGAACTATTTAAATTTTGGTCCAAATACTTCATTTGATGCATTGCTCTCATGGAAGTCTTGTTCCTTTTTCATAAATAAAATCATTAGGGTACTGTTAGCAGTATCCTCAGAAACTATGAAAAGGTGGTGTCAGAAAGCCTGAAAAATGATTGTGAAAACTTGAAGTTTGGATCCTTCATATCCCAGTCAGAATTTGCATATCCTTCAGGATCATGCTTTACAAGTTTAGAATGACCAGGATGGAGTATTGTTTTGTTGATGCCATGTAGAAAGAGGCACATGAAAAAAGTGTAATTCTGAATGGCCTATATAACTGTAAATTAATATTGTGACATAATGTCATTGTAGTCAGAAAAATTTTAACTACATTTTTATTTACTTCCTTATTGCACTAATAGGCCTACTTTTATAGAAATTAACCTACCTCGCATGAATATTAAGTGAAGATTATCAGCCTACCTGTCTTCCATAAAAATGAACATTAATCTACTTTATATGAGTGAAAATGAGAATCAATCCTCTTTGGTTGAATAAAAAGTGAGGACACTTAAAAGCACATAGAAGTTATTCAACGCATATTCATAGCACTAATTAAATATGAGACATTGAATGTCACATGTACAACTAAACCATTGCAAAAATGTTTGTTTATAGTTTGGTTGTTTATGCACAAATGAGATACATTTGACATAATAGGTAGCAGTTTCTGGTTGTCATTTTGTGGGTTGCATCCATGTACCAATTGGTACTGGATATGAATATTCAGTTTCCATGATGTCTTTCAATATCCAGCATTATGTACCCACATCTCACACTTTGGCTCTGTCTGCCATCAGTCATGAAGACTATTGTTTAAACGCAAGTGAAGCGTCTAATTTCTGTCAGCATATCTGTAACTTAGTTGACATCGGTATTACACATATCGTTGCTGAGAAGTATAGGGATTTCTAGATTTTGTAAATTATATCAGACACTCAGGCTGAAGCCTCATATACAGTGGCAGAGTGTGATAAACACGGGCTCAATCTAGATCCCATCGTGCATTTATTTGTGGAGGATTCATGGGCCACTTCTCAGCCTTTTGGCTAAGATCATGTGTAGTGTCTGTTCTTTTCAGCCAGTCAAGAATGAGACCAGGCATGACAGACCCTAGATGTAGAGGTCTGAGGGTTGTAAGGTTGGTCTAGTTCAGTCTAAGTTGTCCCTTGGGGACATAGCCCCTTTTGGCAGAACTCATTCGGGAGTAAACATTTGGTTTTCGCCCTTTAGCTCTTCGCCAGAGAGAAAAAGTACTCATGGGTTAGAAGATGGTGTCATTGACACATATTATATATTATGTCATAAACACAAATGTACAAAATTTTGTGATTGTATGTGTTTCTTTGTTAATTGAAACCAAAAATAGATGTCTACAAGCAATGAGTACTGAAGCTACTGATCAGAACAAAGAGTGAACACTTGAAGGGGGCTTTTAGTATTCTTTGACATTATCATTATCAGGGTATAAAGACATGATACAACAGAGGAAAAAGTTTCAAAACAACTTTGAAAATTTCTGTGACGATAATTCAGTTAAAACAGATGTTTCATTCTTGCCTGATCCTGTAAGTAAATTTTTAAACCGCCATAGCTATCAAAATTTAATTATTATCTAGAGCTGTGAGATCTTGATAAAGACTAATTATTAGATGTTGTATTGTAATATGATCCAATTGCTACTTGATTGTAGTGTGCACTAATTAATAAAGCACTGTACTGAAGTTAATTTAGCCAAATTATAGATGATCTCATCTTGGAAACTTTAATCATCATGTCATTAAAGAAACAGATTTCAAGTTCAGCATTTTTCTAGAAATATCAGTGCTCGTAAAGTTTATTTTGAAAACCTTGAGTGTCATGCATGCTCTTGTATGCTGAAATGCATTGGATTCCCACTTGTAAATAATGAAAGTATCATATTTTACCAAAAAACTTGTATGGACATAATCTATCAAAGTGTTTTAGCTCCATAACTTGTCCACATGAGAGCACTACCAGTGGACTTCTATCTATAGAATCTGATGAAAGATATAGCTGAATGGCAAAAGCCAACCATGAACAATCATTTTCCCCTCTGATTTAGGCAGTAAATTAGGGATGGTCAACTGAGGGGCCTCAGGATACTGGTATAAGTCTTCAACAAGGACATGCATACTTTAGGCCCTTTATGGCCTTGTAAAAGTGTGAAAGGATTGCTATAGAAGTGATCAGACATAGAAAGTGATAAGATGTAATATATGGCTGGTGTTTTCCACTTGCAAGTTTGACAGGAAACAGTTAATCTTTATAGGCAAAGGCTATTGTGTGAGGGAGTCATGACAAGAAAGTGTTTCACTTGTAGTGATTTTTGGCATTTTCCTCCTCGAAAGTTCTTTGCAGCTACCCATGTACCATTCATCAATTAACAGAAGTATTTATAGATTTATAGACGTGTCACCCACTACTACCTACTAGTGGAAGCATGATACAGGGTGCCATTCCTCTAGAGAGGGTGTCCTACTAGTTTGCTAACAACTTTGCTACATTCTAATTATGTGCAATTTGGGGTGACAAATGTAAATGGGAGAGTTCATAGATTTCAGTTAAGGGAGTTTGGGAATTTTGTTGGGTTCCTGAACAGCTTTGATTTGGTATGGAAAGAAACCAGTTTAGTAAATCTGATATAAAAGGTTTAGACAACTTTGAATGGCAAAGACTTCCTTCATGTTCTCACAATAATGGTGAATAATGTGAATTTGGATATCTTTTTATTCCTTTTTATGCTTTTTACAGAGAAGCCCAATTTATATTTCAGTCAAGGTAAGGTTAAATCAAAATCCATCACCAAATTGTGTTGTTTTTAAAGGATGACCATTTATTTATTATGACAGGATGACCATTAACAAAAAAATAGAGACTTGTCGTAACTCTGTCATCTTTATCAAAGAACCAGTATAACTTAGACATTTTCAATGTTTTATAGTCCTGATCCTCATGTAATTTCTCAACTTGCCTGCAGTTAGTACTCTCTGGCATTATTTGTTAGAACCAAGATAGCACCCAGTACCCTCTGGCATTATTTGTTAGAACCAAGATAGCACCCAGTACCCTCTGGCATTATTTGTTAGAACCA
>WURT03010030.1:2075-16454 GCA_009936505.3 Holothuria glaberrima
CAAGGCTGTTATGGACTTCAGTTTGGTAATTTTAGGGAGCATTCAAGATAAGTGCAAGATCCCAATAGCTGTGACCTGCGGTTCCTTCGTTTATATGGATTCCTTTTTTTTTTGGCCTGTAGGCTACCAAGCAAGTTTGCATTAATTACTTTATCATCATTTCTGATCATTATGTTTCTTCAAAGCAGTGGTGAAAAGCATTAAATTTTCAGGTTGGAGAAATAAGTATTGATATTCTATTCTTGCAACAGGCATATAAGGTAGATTGAAAAAAACAACAAGTGGTTAGTTCTTAAGGAGTTAGTTCCTAAATACCTCAACTCTGGTATTTGTAGCCAAATGGTTCCCCTTTCACCATATTTGATAACATTGCCAATGTACTAAATATTTTTAATCAGCATTGTTGTAAATGTAGCTAACAACATTGCCAGATCTGTTAATTAGCTTCTCTTCTACTTAGGCACCATGTCAGAATATCTAAGCTGTAGCTCCGTCAGTCAAACTGCACAACTGCAGCCATGCTTTGTTACTACACACATCACAATAGCAGTACCAGATAAATCCTGCTAATTGCAATATGTGTAGCGACAAAGCATTGCTCAGGTAGCTGCAGCTTAATGAGGCAGCTACAGCCTACAGTTTTGACATGGTGCCTTACAAAAATTCATAACCAGTAATACTGCTTTTTCCTTTAATACCATCTGTGTCAAAAAATGACATTTGGTAAACTTTAATATCACCATTCAAGTGTGGCAGGCTGTTTCTTTGTTTTGTTCCAACTTATCTTGCAAAAATTTATACTACCAAATTTGAAAACTTTTCCCACCATGGAGGTTGTACTGGCTTATCTTTAAACCAGTGGCGAATCCAGGGGGGGGGGGACAACAGGCAAGCACCCCCATTGGCCCTCATGCGTGAAAAAAGGTTGAGGCAAAAATGAAAATGCTTCAAATGTTGCACCATTTTGCATTTAGGCCCTCTTCCAAAAGCAAAGATTTTCCAAAGGGGAGGGGCCTGTCCCTCAGACCCCTTCCCAGGACAGAAATCAAAAAACCTTGCACCCCCTCTGTCAAAAACTCATGGATACACCCTTGCCTATCCTCATCCTTCAAAGTTAATTGTTTTTAAAGGAAGCGTCCACAAGGGTACCTTCAAGCACAATGAAGTCAGAGCTGAGAACAATTTCCCACACGAAAAAATCTTCACTGGGAATTCTCTTTGATGTTTTTAAACTAAATGGGCAATATGTATTCTTTATATTGTGTATAAATTGATTAAAGTCTGTCTGCTTGAATCTCCTTTTTACCATGCAATTTTTTTTTTCATATCATTTTATAACTTTTTTCATGGCTGTTGTAACTTCATATCCTTTTTTTTTTCTCCTAAGTTTATCCTACAGTTTTATCCTTTGTATTTTGTATTGTCCTGTCTTCTATGTGCAGTTGATGGTTTAAGCTCTGGTGAAAAACAATCCTTTGTGACAGTGGCATAGCTAGGATTTTTCCAGGGGGGCAAGACCTAAAAATTTTCGAATTTTCATCTGAAAATTTCCAAATTTTTCTTCATCTATATTACAACTCAGGTTCAATGGATTACATTTCCCAGTATATTACACCTACACAGTATTATACATATGGATATGCATTTATGTAATAGGTAGTACACATTCAATTGTGAATGTAGGCCCTAAGCTCATTTTACCACCAGGGCTTTGTAGGGACGTATAAGTTTGTAATAATCGCCGAGCGAAGCGAGGTGCGAATTTATTTACCCAATTGTGTTGTATTAACTTAATGTTTTTTCTTATTTTTTTTTTTATGTCAGGAAGATAATTATCTTTAAAGCATTTTCCAGTCAATAATTAAAGATATTTGTCAAGTCTAGCATCAAGGAATTCTTGACAATTTTTTGTGATCCTTAAAGTTCAGGTCACAGTATAAATTATTTAGGCCTAATACAGTGACCAAAATCTTAAAAATTGTATTCACACATTACCTTCACTGTGTAGGAAAAGTAAAAGATATATATTATAACGGTATGATGTCTTATAAAAATAAATACTATTAAACAATTAAGTTTCCTTAGATGCCAAGCGTATGCAAGGCATAGAAAAATTTGATATATTTCACTACATTTTGCTATATTTTGCCATATATAAGTTCTGTTAGATGCAGAGCATAACGAGGCAAAGAAAAAAATTTTTTATTTTTCTACATTTTGTTATAATTTGTTAAATATAAGATTTGGCAGATGCTGATCACAGCAGGGCAAAGAAAAATTTGATATATTTCATTACATTTTGCTACATATAAGTTCTGTTAAATGCCGAGCGTAGCAAGGCTAAGAAAAAATTGATATACTTTATTACATTTTGCTATAATTTCCTAAACGTAAGGTTTATTACATGCTGAGCGCAGTGAGGCAAAGAAAAATTTGATATATTTCACTACTTTTTCCACTATATTTTTCGGAAATTTTTACCCTTTTTTGGAAATTTTTATTATGTTTAGCTATGTTTCGGATATTTGAAAATTTCCGAGCCGGGGGGGGGACCGCCTCCTCTGCCCCCCTGTAGCTACGCCACTGCTTTGTGATTGAATTGGATCTGAATAAACCTGAACTTGGCAAGAGAAGCTGTCCATCATTATTTGAAATAATTTCATCATATTTGATTGATTTTTAGACGGAGACCTCCTGGTGGAACTAAGGTATTATTAGGTGTTGAAGAACAAAAGCCTCTTCTTGAAAATAGTAATGGCTCTGTGTAAATAAATCTGCTGATATTTGAAGAGTATTACATCTCCAGCTGCAAGGAGAACCTAGCAATATTGTGGTTAGAAAAGAGGTGTAAAAACCAAAAGACCAGAGAATGCCGGTATTAAATGCAGAGTTTAACATCCGGGGCTAGCAAATACCTACATTGGATGATGGACAGTAGTCATAGAAAGAAGAGAAAGCAAATTTTCCACAACTTTTTCTGTATTTTGATATACACAAAAGGTTTATCTTCCCTCCAAATGCTAAAATTGTACTCCAAATACCCATATTACCTGGGAAGGAGCCTCAGGCTTGCAAACTTTTTCCACCCATGACTGGCCCAGCTTGACAAGGACAAAAGTTTGCTCTCCCAGCAAATTAATTGCAATAGCGCCCTCACTCATTGCAGCCAAGACATCAAAAGAAGACAAAATTTGTCATTGTAAGTTGGCATGTAGGAGTAGAAATGGTATGTAAATACTTTAACTGTCTGCAGTCATCTATGTGCAGAAGGGTAAGGGTCACTTGTGGGGCGATTGGGGGGGGGATTTCAGTCTGTCTAAAACAGAGTATTCATTTTGATAGAATTTGGCAAATTTATGTACAAATGAGAGACTGCAGCCCCAGCCCCCACCTTACATGCCTATGTCTATGTGCCTGCCAGTCCTGCTATCTAAATTATGCATATGCACAGCATGTGCTTTATGCATATTATTATTATGCACAACATGTGGCCATTGGCATGCATTTCAATAATATGTAACCATCCATTTTTCCAAAACATGTAAACAAACTACTTATAGTGATATTTTCAAATTTTTCAATATATAAATTTAAATGTAACTAAAAATAGTTAATGATCTCATCACACTTTATGCCGAACTGCTTTGTTTTATAAGCTCTCCATTGAAATAATTACCTTGTCATCTTAATATGATTTTCACATACAGTACATAACTTATTATGACTGCTATATTTAAATAATAATAATTTGCCAATTAGTGAAATGCTTTTTCATGCAAGAATTCATTATGTGCAATTGTGGCCAAAACTTAGATGTGAATTTTGTAATTTTATTGTGTGCTACCACACCAACTGATATCTGTCAAGAAGACAGTTGAATAATTTAATTAGCCACTAGGTAATGATTGTCTTTAAAACTGATATTTTTTTAATAAATCGTGATCATTAATATTCATAACATCAGCTAAAAGTCGAGTTGAATCTCTGAAATAACAAGCCAAATTGATTTGATTTTCGTAGAATATAAAAGACATGTCTATCTTTTGTATATAAAAACAGTACTTTATCCAAAAACTTTTTAATGATTTTGACATTTTTATAATCACACATGTTGCATCATTTTAAGGAAAATGTAAACAATGTCGACAGCTGAGCTGAAAATCGAAAATCGAAATTCCATATTACATTTTATAAAGAGTGATGAAGTTGCTGTTGGTCTAATTTTTGTCACGGTTATTTTTTTTTTTTTAAATCACTCACGTTTCTGTGGTGTATACTATACACTTCAGTCCCGTGAACTGTAATTAAAACACATTTCGGAAGGTCGCTAGTCACGAAATATCAAATTTGAGATGAAATTTCACTTGAGATTCAACTTCAAGGAAATCAAACTTTGAAGAAAAGACAACGAACTTGTCTTGAAACTTTGAACAGAGGTGAGCTGACTTTCAGATTGTGAATATCCACTGAGAAATCCAAGTTATCAAAGGACTCTGCTTTCTTCATAACAAGCCGTATGTGTAAACCAGGTGTGAGCAATCTCAATCATGGCACAAAAATTCATAACCATTATACAATGGGAGAAAAAAGGTGTGCCAAAGTGAAAACCTTAAAAACTCTATTTTTGCTACATATGGTAATTTTCACCTTGTTTCTGTAACATTTCGTCGATGCAATAGGTTGTCCACTTACAATCCATCCTAGCTAATTGTTCAGTGAACCTTATCAAGTTCTGGTTATGTCAGGCAATTTAGACTCAGAAGTCATTGCACTATTTCAAGTGGTTCACTGACATTACCCCAATGTAACGCCTCCACTTTTCTCAAAATTGGTGAAATTTCGGTGTTGTTCCGGTAATTTTCAGGTAAGAGAAAGGCTTCCTTGAAATTTTAGGGAACTTATGGGTTAGAATGTGGAAAGTCTTTACTCAAAATCAGAGAGCCAAAAACTTCTTTCCCCCGTTTCACATGGATACTAAATCTCTGTTTTCCTCTGTTTTACATTCCCTCGTGAGAAACCAGGGCTGCATATAGCGTGCAGAAGTGTTCTTGACATAAGAATCTCAGGGAGTAACCACAAAGCTACAGGAAATTTGGGACTCAATTTCTGGAAATCTTCGTTTGAGGTTTGGAAATGCTGCCCCAATACCGTCCATAAAACCATGGGATAGCTCCATGACTACTTATACCACAATCGAATCTCCTAGTGTGATAGGAAACATCATGATAAGATCGGAAATGTACTTTGAAAATCGGAAATGCACTTTTACAGATTGGAAAGCCAAAAACTTTATTCCTGTTTTTGAATGAAACAAGATGAATAGTATGTTAAATGTTTTTTTGTTGAAGTGTTAAATGAAATTGTAAACACAGTATTCCTTTATAGATATTAGGAAAATGGGCTCTGAAGGGATGACAGCTTGCCTTCAATAGCTTTTGCGCGCTCATATTTTGAAAATGAGCCAAACAGCGTGTTCCTGTCAGACTGGTGGTAGGCTTACTTGAGCTTGGTGGCGTAGATACATCGACTAAGACATTTAAGTTATGTGCTACACTGGCCTTCGAAGTTGCAAGCAATCATAGACGAAGCCAAAAGCTATTAAGTGAGCTGTGCTATGTGCTGTATCCGTGATATTGCCATTAGATTGGCAGTGATTTTGGAAACAGTAATCCCGGTGTAAAGTTAATGCTAGAAAGACCTACGGTAACAGTTCAGAGTGTCCAAACATCGCCATATCGAGGGATTATCCCAATGCATGAGATTATTCCAGATTTCAAAAATTTTTGAAGAGCTCATCCAGACCCCAATTTGCCAAGTGGCCCCAACATGGAAATTCCGACTTGGGTAAGGTCCATTTTACGAACACTTCAGTTCCATTCACCCTACATAGCTAGTCCTGTTGTTATTTCTACAAGAAGTTCTCTATGAATAAAGTCACACATGACTATTGGTTGACAAGCCAGCAGTTATTCCGATCTGCGAGCCGTTGGAACGTTACAACCTGCTAGGTAGCTGCTGCCATTCACTGCACGTCGTGGTTTACTAGGCACTGCTGACATATTCACCAGTACAGACCCATCTGGACTGTGAGTGGTAGCTTCAATCATGAAGCTACTAGCTCCATGCTTTAATCTTCGATTTCTGATATCCCCACCGGCCCACGTGATTTTTCCTCAGCACAAATGGGGGTAATTTCGTATTTTTGCCCTCAGCATAACCTAAATCCTATCCTGGGCATCCTTTTTCGTTTTTCATGATTTCAATGGAAATTTCCGAAAATCTCCCTCATTCGTCCTGGAAAAAATTCCACCACCGACCCTTTTATCTATTTGGGCTTTCAGTATCGAGAACGGTAAATCATAACGGGATGGAGCACATAGGCTTCTCAGCGTATAACTCGAACTTTATGGTAACAAGTTGAAATCTGTTATTTCAGGTCGAAATCTCACAAATTTACTTTTTACACACAAAGCGAAGTTCTTGGTAACAGTAAGTATCAAACCAGGTGCTAGTAGAATCAACAGTCGATGGGTAAGACAAATCAAATGAGTGGGATGTTTCATCCGTCCATTCTGGAGCCGACTCGCCCGGCTGGGTTCGACCTATCCAAACTTGTAAGTCAATAGGATCATTTCTCCATAGTTCCTTCATTTTATCGGCGACGAAGGAGTGCTCTTCGACGCTGTGAATCGAAGCTAGATGACAAGGTCGGTCACAATCCGAGAGAGTCTGACAAAATATTTCCGCTTCCGTAAAATTTGTCATGATATCGACAAAGAGGTAACAGTGGTCGTCAAAACTCACCCATGGAGGAGGGCATTCATTACAGTCTTTTGTCTCGGAGAGAAAGTACAGTGACGTCGTAAGTACAATGGCAATGAACCAACTCGCACAGGAGCACTCCATCTTGAATCAGACTGTCAATACCGTATCCCTCCTAAAATCTGACAAAGATGAAAGTGGATACAAAAATTCTTGAATAACCATTTATCACGATGGAGTCCAAAATCAATTCTTTTCTATCTATGAAATCACATAGTGAAGTGCAAGACAAAATGAACCAGTTTTTTCTTAATAAAGGTCAACTTCAACTGACTATTCATACATGGTCTACATCATGCTATCATCCACATGTTTCTTTTAACAACTTATCGATCCAATTAATTAAGCTGTTCGTATTTAGGAAAAATAGAGGCAATTGACCTGATTTGTGGGAATGATTGAAATATCTCCTTTAGAATGTGTTTGTGTTTTGCTGAAGATCTGTAAAGTAATTTTGATTGATTTGTAGGCATACAGTGGCACACAGCGTAAGAAGCTTGTTTATATTAGACGTTGATATCTATTGTCTTTCGTCAGCAGCAGTGACCAAGCCTCGCCATTTAAAAAGTAATTTTTACTGAATATTACCAGATTACATGACTTATTGTACATAAATTCTCCAGTGTGAATTGGGTTACAGTATAACACACAATGACGACTACGAAATAGTACATTGTCTTTGGTTCAGACAGGCCCATCGTCAAGGGGAGAGGGTTCTACCTCACCCCATCACCCATGTGTAAAAACTAATGCCCCCAAAATTAGCTTTTTCTTGAAAAATATTCCGATATGAGTCTCGGCCCGCGCTTCCTGTATTCCACATTAAGTAGAAACTTCATGATGTGGACCCGTGGCGGGGGGGGGGGAGGGGGACTTAGCGTTTGGGTGGTTCCTCTGGCATCGCAGGGCTAGTGTGGTCTGAACGCCACCCGACCTTATCCTGGTTATGCACCCGGGTTCAAAACACTTATCTGCAAATAGTCTAAAAAGAATCGTACATGCCTTTTATAAAAATTTGTGACACTATAGCAGAGGGAGTTTTTGTTTTCAGTTTTATCGATCAAATCTGCAGTATGAAAATGTTTAACTGTGGACAATCCACTCCGCTTTCATAACTGCATGGTGCAATTGCATCATATGCATCCCTGCACTGGATGTTGATATTGATGCGTAGGGGACCGAAACAAGACTAATAGGGGAGGGTGGCGGTCCCCTTCGAAGAAACCCGATGTAGGGTGGCTTAGATAAAAAGTTTAAAATTTGCATACGTCAATGAATCTGAACGCCGTGGTGGGTGTGGTTTGCCATAAGGGGGGGGGGGGTTAGGTCTACTTTTTAAAGGCTTGGAATTATCAAGATGCTCGAACCCTTACAGATACAGCATTTTACCTGTTATGAAGAAAATGTTGGTCAGTAGTGAGCCCCAGCTTAACTCTCTATAACCTAGGCGGAGGGATCATATAACACCCTCCCCATCCTTACCGCTTACTGGTAGTCCCTGTTAGACTTGGTTCCCATGACAACGCACTGAGAATTACCACCCAGTTCCCCTTGGACAATCCCCACAGGAACTATTTCCACCACGGGTTGCCATATTGGCGTTTTAAATGCCAAAACACCAAAGTTGTCGTTTTCGAGATGGCGTTTAAGTTTGTTTAAAATATTTTAAAACTCATGCCAAATAGCATTTTTGGCGCTTTTTTCATTTTCCCTGTCAATTTGCCTTCAGAATTCATGTTCTTCACAATTTTTGCAAGAAACTATGAAAACGCATAATTTATGGCATTGCCTAGTAGTTTTCATAGCAGCATGGATGAATGAATAAGTATGGCCGTAGTCATAACAAGCACTCCCACATCATATTCATAATTTTTTAGCAATTTGCACGCTTATGTCAAGGGATTCGCAATTCGCGTTATACGACCATATTGAATGCCAAATTTGGCCAATGGCTTTCAGAAATATGGCAAACCTTATTACCACCCGCACAATTCCGACCCACTGGGGACAATTCCAAATTTCTGGTGAGGGCAGTTCTCCGAAAGGAAATTGTAATCGGGGAAAATTCCCCAGAGGTAGGGTGAAATGTTGTCCAAGGGGTTTGACCGGGAAATTGTTTGGTTGAGAATTGTCCGGGGGAGGGGAAGCTGTCCGGTCACGTTTAACCTTATGCACAGGGCGTTGCAGGTAAAGGTGTACGTCAGTCTGGTATTTGATTTCCAAGCAGCCCAATCGTCTGTTTAAATACAACCAGGACCAACCGAAATTGACGAAGCATCGTACTCAGATGAGATGAGACCAACTGGCATCGGTTTGGGGATCAGTCAAAACCAGTTCAGGCGACGAAGCTCTCAGGCCATCTTGGACTAACCCGGAAACCCAAAGAAAGCATCCATGGAACAAGTATACATCCAATATTTGGCACAATCTTCTCCGTGATATACACATTACAAAAGTAAAAAATATACTGGAATATGATTGGGGTGTTTACTTGGGCTTCAAATAACGTTCAATCCGGTACACCGATTTGGCTTTTTTGTTCAGTGAGGGAATCGTCGGTTTTTCTGTTTTTGGGGTGGGTCAGAAAAGGACAATCGTGACCGAAATGATGTAGTTTCAGTGATAGGTTAGACCACTCAACCGTTGGTCTGAGACCACCAAGACCACCCAAAACCGACTTGGCTACTGGTGGTTTCGGCTTTTGGACCGATTATGGGGGGAGGGGGTCAATGCACACCTGCAGTTACAGAGCCATTGAAACGGAAGTACTTCCTCCGTCGTCCAAAGGACAACCTCTCCCATTTAACTTAAAACCCGTGACTCATGTTCCATTTTTTTTCTATTTTAAGAGGACCAATTAAAATAGACCAGTGCTTCATTGATTCCTGTCGAGTGAGTTAATTTTAGAAAGCTAATTTTAGTTCGTCTTATTTTTCCCAGCACTTCGGCTGCATTTTTTTCTTACAATTGTTTGTCATTGATTTCCTTTTCTCGGTATAAGGAAGACAACATTTTAAGCCCGTATTAATTTATAGGATTCAACTAAATCGATGGAGCTTTTGGAGGAAAAAGGACATACAAAAGATGTTAACATTATGCCATTAGGCTACCTAGTTACTTCATGATATTTTGAACGAAAACGGCAAGTTACAGTGAAAAAAACATTAAATAAAGAATCGTTCGGAGTTTAATAGCCTATACGCATTTGAAAAAATGCAGACGCTTGGAGAATTTTAAGAGTCTGAATCGCCAACTTTTATCATAAATTTACTTATTAATTAGAGATACGCCTAATATGTTAAAAGAGACGAAAGTCCCGGTACATGTCATCATTACTGAGAGAAAAGTGAAAATTTTATCTGACGCTAGAAACAGCCGTTATCTACTTAAGTTGCAGGATTAGCCTAAAACCTAACAAACATTTTGCCGTCGAATCTACGTCTATTAAAAGCCTTAAAATCTGGCACTTGACAGTAAAACTCTCCTTAACAACTTAACTTTGTAGCCCCTCCTTCGACTTCAACTAAAACGTATGTCTAATACAACCCCAGGTTAATCAGGGGCAATATACTACAAGTACAGTGGCGCACCCAGGATTTTGAACTAAGGTGACTGAGAATTGTGGGAAGCCTATCTAAGTGGAGCGCCACCATCGGTTGGCGCGGAGCGTACCAAAAATGTTTGGATAAAATACCCCCCTAGATCGCCGGAAGTCGCCCTTCCCAGGCTCCGCAGGTAAGTTCATGGAAATGATATTTTCAGTATTTTCTTGGATGGAAAACCCTTTCTCCTTGACATTATTGGCAGATTGTGTTGATCGGAATGCAAGGGAAATACATTAAATTAACTAATAATAGACATTTGGAGACTTTGGGCAAGTTTTTCGCTTTACAAAAGTCTGATAAAATTTGTACATTTTCTGATTATTAGTTTGTTACTCTCTAAGAACCATTTGTCCGGCCTCCTTACCTCTGTTGCAAACTATAGCTAAAATACATTTTCATCTGATAAAAAGATCACTGACGACCCCTGGAGGGCTCAAGCCCCTTCAGTCCCTCCCTTGGGTGTACACGTACGTTTTACAGTTTTAAGTCTCTCAAAGAAGGAAGAATACTCTACAATGATAACCCGCTTACCCTGTAGTGATCACCTGACTATATCCCAGTCAAACTCAGTCTGACTGGGCTTTCAGTCACAACTGACTGAGGTCTCTCAGTCAAATCCAATTTCCAATTGAAAACCTTCCATTTAACCGTATGTTCTTGATTCAGTTTCTTGTTTTAAGAAACAAAGTCCGATACCAAGATGTTAGAGGTAGCGAAACTATTTTAAGGCTGTATTAAAGGGGGACGGGACTGGTCGTAATTTTCGCAGGCAGCACTTGTTATGTTTACGATTCAATATATGTGTGCATAATTAAACTATGGAACACATGTAGTATTCGTGAAAATGAGTGTCGGGCAGTAGAAGCTCAATTTCTATATTTTGCCTTGTGTAGTAGCATTCTATAAAGCTGTTTAACTTTTGATTCTACCAAAAAAGTGAAAACCAATCACCTTTATAAGCAGAAGTAAGGTATGTAATACTTACTTTTTTCAAAGATGAGTAGTTTGTGAATCTATGTCTGTGGCAAACCAATCCACCTCAGTTGGAAGTACGAGGAAATATATCACTCCTCGATTGAAATTACGACTTATTAACACAGCCGCGAATTATACTTGAAGTGGAAAAAAAAAACGAAACCGTGTTATACTAAGTCACGGACACAGAAAAGGACGTGTTCAATCGAAGTAAACTGTAATAATATTGAGGTGGCTTCAGTTTTTTCCTTGGATTATTTGTCTTTCCGTCAATATTTCTTTTCACAGTCAAGGGAAAGTAAACATTGATTTGCTCTGAGACGGAAGAAAAGTCGATTTAAATTGTCACTGTTTCATTGTGATCAGATCTAGGCAAGCTTCCTGTGAAAGGTCGTGTTGCTGTAAACAATATACGTTTCCACATTACCAAATTCCCAAACTGTAGTCCATAGGTCGTAGAAGGTCCAATATGTCTGAACGGCAAGGTCAAGTGTCGCTCGAATATTGAATTTTGAACTGCGGTATCGCTTGTTTAATAATTAAACATTGAAAAATTTGTCAAACCAGGTTGAAACTGATACCTTTAAATGACATTGATAGATTTGCAGAGAGGGGGTAACAGATCAAGAGGAGGGGCATATGAGTCCCCGTTGGAAAATTTCTGCTTTACGAGGTAAATATTGTCTTTAGGCTACACTGTATCAACATGGCAGAGATAGAACAGTATTTTATCATTAGGCAAACAACACAGTCCCATCAATGAACTATGGCAGTAGGCTTTCTTTCCAAATATGTTACGCATGAAACACAAGTTTTGGTGTGAGGTCATTTGGAAATTTGAAAGTTTTGGTGAAACTACAAAAAATAAGCAATTTTTGTGACAACTTTATATCATGAAAACAGAGGTACCCAGCTACCTAATTGCATTAAACTTCTTCAAATCATGGCTCTGAAGATGCGTAATATTTTCCACCAAAATACAATATTTCCCTCTCTAGCCTTCGGAAGGGGGCAGAGTTAGAAAAAAGTGCTACATTTTCATCTTTTTCCATTGTTGTTATTATACTCGACACATTCTACTTCTACATAAAAAATAAGAAAACCAAGACGTTTCATGTTTCCGTGGGAAAGGTGAAATATGATTGGTACAATAAAATAAACGACGAAATTTTCGCGCACAGTCTATAACGCTGTCACATTTTGTTTGAATGCAGCTATCGTTTTTGCCCGAAAGGCGGCATACGCCTCCCACCTTTCATTATTCCGGCTCGGTTAGGGTCTCACAGTAGCCTACAGCTAAGGGCTGAGTAAAATAAAGTGGTGCACAAGCTGTTAGGTTATTTAACGATGCACGCTTTAGCAACACTTTGTTGTAAATATTCATAAATATTCTTTCACACGAATATTCACTCATTTTCATTATATTATCTCAATGTGGGGTTGAATGCTGCAAAAGTCTTTCGCTTCAAAATTTTTAAGTATAGTTCACCCGTTCACAGCACCGAGTATTGACGAAAACGGTTATCAACTGAAAATCTGATTCATCGCAAGGATGTTGCTAAGAACCTTGTTTTCGGCTTGTTATGAAAAAACCAGAATAATACTACATTTGTAATTACCCCTGGAAAAAAGAGTTTAAAAGAATGAGGTCTTAGTGTCTAATTGGTCTTTTTGGCTCAGTGTCAAATCAAAGGACTAATGTACATTTTGAAAGCTATGAGTCAGTTCTATATGTCGAAATAATTAACATGAATAAGATACTACATTTCAGGCTGTTCTAATAATAATAATAATAATAAGGAACACTTTAGTATTAATATCTTGCATCTTAGCAAGGTAGAGATCGATATTTTTGGTGAATTATAGCTGGACTGAACTTGCCTAAATCGATTTAATTTTATGTTTCATCGACTTGTTTGCCAAAGTGTACAATTGCATTAAATTACCAGCATCTTACGATGACAAATGGAAATTATTTTCGTGTTCGTCTCAATTGTTGAAAAAGCGCTCTCAGAAATAGGTCACTTCTGACACTGACCTTACCTACGTAGCAGGCTGTACGGCATATTCCTTATTCAGTCATATCTGTAACAGGAACCTGAGGATCAGAGTCATCTCCGCGAAGTAACACTGACCAGGAAGGATAGAGAAAATATTTTTTTTTATTTAGGCTACTTCGATGGTTACCCTGGATACGAGGTGTTGTGCAATTCGCTTTATTCACGACAGTTTTTAGCCCTTCAGAAATTTGAGCTCATTCATCGACACAATTGGGTTATTACAACCAGCTAATCCAGTTGGTAATAATGACCGGATGAGAAGCGCAGACAGTTGTTTTTAACAGTACCTCTGATTATATCATTGAACTGTCCATTATCGATGGTCAGTCCTTTTGTCTTCCTGGCCAAATCGAATGACATGATTCTTTTCCCATGTTAGCTTATTTAGGGCTGAAGTGGTCTCAATATGTTGGGTCAATCATGTAACAGAAGGTAATGAAATGTGCTGGCCAATTTTTGTTGGAATTTGGCTGTAATTTCGCGGCCAGGATTTCAAACTTTAGAATGTCTTTCATGGTAAGTTGCTTGTGCTACCCTAATCGAACAGGACAATCAATACCACGCACAGCATTGCTTTCCAAGTAGTTCTAAACAAAACTTAAGCCACTTTTGTTGTTTATTTGACATTATCACCCTTGGAGTGCGTTTAGATTAGCACCTCCTATTTTAGTGTATGGAAAGACATCATTTCTGCATTAGAGGAAATGCCCATTAGCTAGAATTGAGAAAAACTCCAACCACAACTAATCCTCTGAGCAAATATACCGTGCAGCTCAACTCCCTGGCAGGCATGAATCTCCTGAGAACTTGTATTGTTGAAAGCCACTCATGCACGACACACTCAAAAGCTGTGCTGGACCTGTATGGAAGAACCTTCCCAACAGTTGTGAGGAGGAAACCACAAAGCAAGCAAATTA
>WURT03010041.1:0-13718 GCA_009936505.3 Holothuria glaberrima
GTATAATACATGAATGGTCCCACATTCAACTAAAGTTACAGGGTGGGCGAGGCTATGTATAGGCTCCTTAAAATTATCCTTTCTTGATAAACTGCATTGTTCAATCCTTGAAATCAGAACTGGCCCGGAATTGCAGACACTGGAATGATCGGAACTGACTTGGAATGGAAGGGTACTGGACAAAGGCTGCCATATGTGATGATCACTGAGGGCCGCAGGTCACAAACCTCAGAATATCCATATCTATCCTGTCCGTCCGTCCGTCCGTCCGTCCGTCCGTCCGTCCGTCCGTCCGTCCATCTATCTATCTATCTATCTATCTATCTATCTATCTATCTATCATCTATTTGTTTGAGTAAACGGGTAACCGGATGTTCCCCCTTCCCTTCATGTGGCGAGGAGATTAATTGCTATGTAACAGTAAAGTATTATTTCAGTGTTCATATTTTGTACCATGTGAACAGACAACCAAACTCATTGCATAATAATAACTTTAACATTACTTGTTTTACTCTGTTTGGAAGAGGAAGTGAAACTAAGGAGAGCGATGTATGATTCAGCCTAAAAAAAGTTGGTCCGCCATACAATTGCTTGTACCTGTACTGGTCATTTCACCCTACTTTCTGGTGATGCAAGGATTTATGAGAACGGAGGATACTGGGTGGGGTCGTAATCTCGACGAGGAGAGGGAGCAACAGGAAGCCCAATCAACTTGCCCCGTTAACAGAAGGATGCCATAACCGAAATTTTTGTTGGAGTAATAAATTTGAAAACTTATAATCAAAGAAAAGGTAGATTTTTTCTGTAAGGAAATTAAATATTATGGGTTGTATACAGCGTTTGATTTCCTCCAAAAACAATTGAATAGCAACAATTGCTATGCAATATTAATTTAATGTAATGTAATGTAAATATGTTCTTATTAGACGCATTACATGTAAAACATCTCAACGCATCATACAAAGATAAAGTAACAGCAAGAGTAAAACAAACTATAAAATTATCAAAACATCAAGTAAAATTGTGAAGAAGCATAGTAAACTCAGGTAAAAACTTGATAAGAATTACGAAGAGGCAAAAATAAAACAATAACCTGTAAAAACCAATTCCAATTAAAAACATTATCGATAAAATAATCCTTAAAAAGATAAGTTTTAAGTTTTGACTTAAAACAAATAAAATTATCACTTAAAAGAAGTTCACGTGGCAGACTATTTCATAATTCCGGGGCACAAACTGAAAAAAAAAACGCCAACCATAGAAGTTATTGCAAGAAAAGGTTGCGTCAGATATATTTGCCCATTTGCATTTCTTTTAGCAAAGTACGGCTTACATCACGACGATTCAACAGCTTTTCTAAATTAACTCGAGCCAAGCCATGAAGAATGTTGTGAGTAATACATAAAATTTTAAACTTTATGCGCTGTTGAATGGGAAGCCAGTGTAATTCCTGTTGTACAGGGTTATGTGATCGTGTTTCTTTGTCCTAGTGACCAAGTGTGCAGCAGAATTTTGAATGAGTTTTAGTTTCTTAATTTCCTGTGCAGGCAATCCAAACAGTAAACTGTTGCAATAATCTAGACGAGAAGCGACAAAAGCATGTATTAATTTTTCATTTGTGCCTTGATCAAGGAGGTCTCTAAGTTTTCCTATTTTCCACAAAGCAAATGATGACGATCTACACAAACATGGTTAGACATAGCCCCGGTTGAATCCATAATTACACCTAGATTACGTACATTATCTGAAGGAGAAATACTAAAGCCACCAATAATGAAAGTTTAATTTACGAACCGGACCAGTGCCAGAAAACTTGGAGGAAAAATGAACTATTTGTGTCTCATGGTCGTTTAAAGCAAGCTTATTTCCCCCCATCCAATGAGAGATTTCATTAACACAATCCTCAATTCCTTTCGATGGAACATGATCACCCTGACACGTGACATAAAGCTGGGTGTCGTAAGCATACATGATACACTGAAAACCATGACGGAGAATAATGTCCTCGATGGGCGCTGTATACAAACTAAATAAAATTGGTCCTAAAACTAAGCCCTGGGGGACACCGCAGTCTAATGGGTTCTCAGCCGATAAAGCCGTCCCCGCTACTACACAGTGCACCCTCCCCGTTTAATATGAACTAAACCAATTAAGTACCGTGCCATGAAATCCAAACCGTGAACCCAAACTTTTTAACAAGATTCCGTGGTGCTTTGAAAATTCAACCAGAGGATATTGCTGTGATCAAGACAATGAATTATCAAATCGATGTGGTTAATAAATTGAAATCTTTTAGAAATGAAAAAACAGTCACAATAATGCCACATGCGCATCCGCATCCACACCCTATATAACGGTATAGGCTCCAAATTTTTCTATAATACAGTACGTACGTCAGGCTGTAAATTTTACTATTCACATGTGTAAATGGATTGAAATGAAATTTGACATCGTTTGAAGATCTTCCGACTGAATTTTTTTGAATGATTAGTGTAATAAAGGCCTACTATTTTTGGTGATTCTGATCACCAGGATTGAGTTCTGTGAATGTGATCCCAAATCGAACTCATTTTGAATCGCATCTCACGATGCGATACCGGGGAAATCGAACACTGGTTGTATATGGGAGGGGGGAGATCTGATCCCTACCGTGGACCGGACAATACGCTTTGCTATAACCACCAAGGCATCCAAAGAGAATGTTCCGCCCGAACTGGTACTTTAATATGAAACGTTGTTCAAGGCGGCGGACGAGCGGCGGGGGGCTCATGCAGTTTTGTCTAAGGTTGTATCTTATTTTCCGTAGGTCAGTTGCCTAACAGTAGTTGTCATAACCCGCTTGCCTAAAGGTGAGATTTCGAGGGGGAGTAAGTAACTTGGACATTGTTCGTGAGCAGTTGTCATGGGATGGATTGGGGGAAGGGGGTTGCCAAGGAACCCGACCTGAAATCAAACTTTGGCGTTATATTCTATCATCAAATTACAGGTAGGCCGTTATACTAACGATTAAGTACAGTGTTTAGCTTCAGATACAACTAAGACAAAACTATAATCACCTATTTATATAATAATATTTCAATTCCTTTCCCAAATCTTAAACACAGCTCGCTTACGTTGTCCTTGTACTGGTCGCCCCTTTTAGCTGAAAAATCTTGTTCTACGCGTTATACGAACAAGGAAATCTTCTTGTGTGATGGATAGGCAAATGTTTTCCGCCAGTTCAAACTCAGTATGAGCATGCGCAGTTATATGAAGCTGATGAAATGGATTGCTGTATTATGATTGAGTAATTTCACTGAAAAGTACAGCAGCGAGTGTATATTTTCATGTATTTGTAAAGCCAGTGTTTGCGCTTTGTGTCAAACGTAGTGCCTAAGGAACAAATATCTGGTCTGACACTTGTTTGTATAATTTAAACATTTATATAAACACTGAAAAGTATTGAAGATATTTAGATGTGCAGTGAAATGGTCACGGGCTATACTGACATGTGTCCTTGTTCTTTTAACATATGAGAGAGAGAGCTTGAGGTGACTTCACTTGCAGCATGGAGCTCCTACTTGGACCAAGTATTAGCTCCATACTTACAGTAAGAAAAAAGTCGGTGCTGGCAAATTCGCAGTCTTGAAGGACTATGGTCGGACTAACTGAATGATATTTATCTATGTTCAATCAAACTTACATGAATTGTCAATTATAGTACATTGATATATCCTTGGGCCCCCATTCCTCATCACAGTCGGGGAATACGTAAAAAATATTTGAAAACAGCCCCGGGGGATCAGTATAAATAAACTCTGTTTCTCCTCATTATACATAATTGGGTCATCTAATGCACTGAATGCCCCGGCCAATAATACTCCGTTCCCTCCATCTCCCTCCTCTCCCTCCTATTTCCCTGGTTTTTCAACTTCTCATATGGGGTGGAAGTGTGTACCTGTGATATGCTGTCTTAGTTCGATCGGAGGGAATCGGGGCTTCGAGCGTAGCTATCTTGTTTCGATACAAAATCTTAGACAAATCTGTTCGGAAGATGTTTTCTAGTATAATGCTAAAGAAGAAATCACACTGCATAATTCATTTTCCTTGCAACCTCAGATTTCTGTTTTTCGTCGACGGAGGGAGGGGACAGAACATTGTACTAGGGGGAAGATAAACCACGGAGACATCATATATGAAATAATGGTGCAAAATGTAGAAATTGTTATATCAAAAATTGTAAGTTCAAGCTTACATCAAGTCCTACCAAGTGTGAAGACCACGGGCCACCACTTTTGAGGAGTATTTCGATGAAAAAGAACTTTATTAGAGGATCAAACATATCAAGATCCCTCAAGTGGGTAGCACTGCTAAACATTTATTTGCTTTTTACCATTACTTACCATTAATTTAGTAAATTTATTAATTTACTACTCTTTATTGCTTTAATTGATACGTTGATGTATTTACTGAGCGTCATGTTCTTAGGCGTACGGAGTATTTTTACGAGTACTGCAGAGCCATATATGCTCAAAACTTGGCAATTTTTCCAACAAAATTCCAGAGAAATTGGTTTCCCCGTACTACTGAAGGAGGGAGTGGTGGGGGAGGGGTAGAGGTGCAGCTGCCTATCCACTTCTGGGACGCCTATGGTTGTGCTGCCACTAGTATCCAACCTTTATCAATCGTCAATCACTCGATCGATAATTTGTTAGCATTAAGTTTAATACAAGATTTTCTAGTGTGGTTCTTTTTATTATTTGTGTGTGTGTGTGTGTGGGGGTGGGGGCTGACAAAAGTTCCAAAGGGACCGAAACTATTTTATGCATACTCGTGGATGACAACATTGAAACATTTTTCTGTAACTCATATTTGTCTGAATTAAAATACTAAAGCATTATCAACGTGAAAAATACAAGGTGTCAACAAGCATAAAATAAGTACCGGTAAGTGTTCACTTATTGATTGAAATATACAGAGGTTTGAGCATTAAGCTAGTTTTATTTCAAAATTGGTAAATATATTGATAGTTGAATTTGAAACACAACTGTCCGTCTAGAAAGGGGTCTCATAAATGATGAGAGGTGTTAAACTCATTAACTGCGGCCCTTTCTTGCGCTTTCATAAATGACAAGCAGTCCTAATAACACGATGCAACTCACTAAAAATCAGCATTAAAGAATTTACCTAATTAGTTATACCCTAAAAAAGAAAAAAGACATAGGCAAAAGAGGAAGTTCAGGGGACTTAGGAATGTTAGTTTTTTACCATCTGTGCTTATTTCGAAGGAAAGAGAAAAAGTCGCTGATTTCCGTCCTTGCTGTAAACAAGTGATCAATATGCAAGCTGTGAAGGGATGCATACCAATTCTTACCTCGTTTTTAGCGGCTATTCCTAGTAATTGCATCGATGACCGTTGAAGTAAGAGGCTGTCATACCCACTGATGATCACACCCTCAAAGCACATCTGACGAATGGTATCTTTAATTTTATCCACCTGGCCGGTTTGTTCCAAGATGCAGAGGATTGCAAATTTGTCTCCACCTTCGAGGCTGTGAAGGTACTGAATAATTCTATCAGCAGCGACGGGATTCAGTCCACATGCAATCCTGTAAACGTATTGCAAGTCGAATGGATCCATGTTTGCAAAAAAAAATTCCAACGTAATTGTTTCAAGACCATTAACATGTTCGGCCACATAATGTGCAGCATACCATTCGCAGAAAAGTTTGTGATAGAAACTAACATCCTTTCTTCTTTGGAAGAGATCAGCGACAGATGTTCCAGGCTCATCAACAATTCTCACGACTTTCTCTTCAACCAAGATACCAATCTCAACTAGTTCATTGTACAAAGGTTCACTGATTAGCTCCACAAGTCTGTCGCTACTCCAAACTAGGTGCTGATCCTTACATTGCAGACTCTCAAAAGCAAGTTTGTCCAGTTTCTGATGCTTTGTGGCAGATGCACCTTTCATGGCGGTACCGACTCCACCTGTTCTAATTTGGATGTGTTCGTAGAAGCAAGCCATAACGTAACGAAAGAACCTCGTGACTGAGTCCAACACAAGAGATGTATCCTTCTCATGTGTCATATGAGCCAACATGACAAAGAACAAGGGTACCTGACAGATATCAGCTAGTATGGGGTTTTGTCGGAGTCGCTGCATGACTCTTGCAGCTGCCTCAGCATTCCCGTCGACTACAGCCTTGAGGATGTACTTTTCTTTTGCTGGGTCGTCAAATCCAGTTAATCGAAGTTGTTGGGTTGCGTAAGAAAGTTTCGGCGGTGCACTGGATGGCCTCGTTGTGAGGATTACTTTAAAGTCTCGAAACATTTTTCTGGCTATTATTTGTGTTACGTCATCCTCTCTGTCACTCGGATGCGAATACTCGTCAAAACCATCGAACACTATGACTACTGATCTGCAGCTGAGAATGATATCTTCTATATCACGTACGTTTAGTTTAGTGTCACGTGGTAAAAGAAACTCCTTTATAGCTTTAAAGAAGTTCATCCGTCCCTTTAGGTATCTCAACCGAAGAAATATTAACATTTCGACGCCTTTAAGAGTTGAACCTGAACAACGATTGCACCAGTCATACACATACTGAAGAGCAAGAGTAGATTTTCCATAGCCAGGTTCACCATGCAACAGAAATACCTTTGCATGTGATAGACGAGGGTCTGTAAAGATGGAATTGTATGAACCTAGCTCCAGCCATGTTTCGCTACCAGGGTTGCTTCCGCCTTCTTTGTTTAAGTATTCAATACCGCTGTCAATGAACACTTTGTTAACACATAACAATCTTTCTCTGATATAAGGAATAGGCTGGACACCATTGTACATTTCTGCATACGATTCCTGTATGTCTTTGAGAAATTGTTCTTTTTTCCCTGCAAGATTAAAATCACATTATTTTCGTTAAGTGCGGTCTGAAGTGCTGGCATGGGACATAAGTTGTTTGGCCCAAGTCGATATTCTATTAAAATAAGAGTGATTTCAAAAGACTTATTTAAGCTGTGAAATTGTTCTGTAGTTTTCTATTGTGTTTCTACTTATCAAACGGCCTGTGCTTGATTATAGGCCTGCATGTAGGCTGCATGTCATTGTTATTGTGTAGCCGCAAAACAGCCATGCTCACTTAAAACATTCATTCAGTTCCTTTTTGTAGATGGGAAAAGTACTACGGAAGCTGGTCTGAAATAGGACTTGAGGTTGACGATTTCGCCAGTACAGGGGTCGGGACGCGCTCCGCTTTGGATGAGGTGATTAAATGTCTTTCATTGTCTTGTATTTTTCCATTTTGAAGTCATAAAGTAAAAGAATGAAATTTATTAAAGGAAAATTTTTTGATCATTTTGACAAGTATAATTATGTAACTCTTTTCTCTTTCCTTGCGTCATCTTTGGACTCCCCCATACTTGAGCCTTCGTCACTTTCACCTTTCTAAACGTAGGCCCAAAAGCCGGGGGCTGGGGCAAGCAGTCCTTTTTCCCATCCCAAGTTTGGACAAACACCCTATCTTGGGCATATTTTTGAAACATTTCTGGCATTTTTGTCGGATAATGGCAAAAACTGCGCACTCCTGCAAAAATATCCCGTTCACCTATTTTTAAAGGTGCATAGGAATACAAATTGTACAAACAGGGCGATGGCACACATTTGCATCTTATACCTCTTTTAATTTGTATGTTTGGGTAAAGGTCGTCTTACATCCTAAGGGTGAATCCAGGAGTTCGGCGACGTCCGTACCCCTCCAATCTCTAGATGTGCCTTTTTAAAGTTGAAATTTTCTCACACGAGCAAGAAAGGACACATACACAGGTTAGGTGGCAACACTACTGAGTATGCACTTCACCCGCACCACTAAGGCCTCCCCTACCGACCTCAGCAAAAACATATCTACCATACTCAGCAACTCCCTTAGAATTGTCTTCCCAGCCGACAAAATCCTCCAAAGCATAACCTCCCTCACCCTTCTAAGTATTCCCCCAACAATGGCTAGGACCATTGCCCATATCAACATAACAGGACTACGTGGACATTAGCACGAGCTTACTAAATTCCTTCAAGACAACGACGTGCACGAACTTTCAATCAACGAAACTCTCCTCCAAAACAAGGACCCCCCTCCCCAACTTCCCAAACTACGTCATCCGCACTCAGGACAGACCCGGACAAAATGATGGCGGGGTAGCCTTCCTTATTAAAAGACCCTACAACATGACATAAAAGCCATGCTCATAATGAACATATAACTATCCGAATCACTACATCAAACAACAACCCCTTCACTACCACCACTGTGTACTGCCCCGGCCAGAACTCCCCCGCTTTCTCATTCTAGGTGAATTACACTCCAAAAACCCTGACTTTGGTAATCACCGTGCCAACCCTAATGGCAACATCCTAGCCGACATTGTCAACAACCAAAACCTTATCCCCCTAAATGATGAATCCCCACCCACATAACCCCCTCCCCCACAGAACTAGTGACATTCTGGACTAAGCCCTCTGTTCACCCCTCCTAGCCCCCATACAACGCAACTTTACCGTACAGTACGAACTCTCCAGCACTTACTACCCTCTCCTCCTGAAGACCAGCACTAACTTCCTTACCTCTCGCCCAGGTCACCACAGACCCCCCCCCCTTACAGGGAGAGCAACATTAAAACTAACACGGACGAATATGCCAATGACCTTGCACTCTCCACTCCATCTGACCCCCCCCCTTACCAACGCCACAGACCCTGGAATCCAAAATCAAGCTACCGCTAACACCATCAAAACAGCAAAACAGACATAGAAAAATCTGCCAACAAACCAGAAACCAAATTACCAAACAGCACATTAACAGGTTCGCAAACCAAATTAAACGACAACTTAAGGACTTTCACGCCGACCGGTGGAACAAACCCTGCAACCAAATTAACAACAACACTTACCCTCTACAAGGTAAAAAATCTTTTGGCGCCTCTCTGGTAATTCTGAAAAAAAAAACTTCCCCACCTTTATTACCACCAGGTCACCGCCAGAACTGACCAGGAAAAAGGCAATCTACTTAATCAGACAGAGGATCAAATCCAAAGGAACCACAGTGACCTTAACTTCAACAATAAGCACTTTGGCTTCATCAGCAACTTTACCCTCGCCCATCACCACCTCTTTTACACCCTCCCCTCCCTCCCCGAGACCCCCGTTAGACCCCCTCACTTTCCCTGCAATAAAGCCGAAATTGCACTAGCCCTTATGCGCACCACAAACACCACCCCTGGCACGGACGGTATCCCCTTCAAGGCCCTCAATCTTTTCCCCTCCCCTTTTCACCCAACTAGCCCGGCTCTACAATACCTGCCTCTCCCTGGGGTTCTTTTCCCGTGCCTGGAAAATTGCTAGGCTTACCATGATCCCAAACCTGGCAAAGACCATTCTTATCCGAAAAACTATCGCCCCATTTCTCTCCTCAGTACATTAGGCAAAACCCTTGAACGACTCATTAAAAACCAATGGTTACATTTCCACCTATCAAGCAGGCTTCAGGACTAACCGTCCCACCACTGACAGACTGATCAACTAACTTATTACACCTAGACTGTCTATGAGGCCTTTAATAAAGACCTATCACCCTGGCCGCCTTCCTTGACGTTGAAAAGGCCTTCTTCGCGGTTTGGCACAACGGCTTTCCCACAACCTAACCTCCCTTAATCTCCCCGGCCCCATTATCAGACTACTCTCCAACTTCCTCGCTGACAGAAACACTTTCATGGACATCAATAGGTACCGATCTGACACTTACACCGCCAAAACTGGTGTCCCACAAGGTTCTGTGCCCAGTTCCCTCCTCTTCATTGCCTACACTTACGACATTCCCCCTTCCCAAGATACATTAAACTTTCTCAATTGGCGGACGACTTAGCCATTTTGACTGCTAGCAGAGGGCATTACTTAGCACTTCACCGACTACAACACTACTTAGACAATCTTGAAGACTACTGCAATCGCTGGAGCATCAAACTAAACCCCTCCGCCATTCCATGCCCTTAAAACGACTCCCGGCCGACCCGATCTACATTCAGGACTACCCCGTCTCCCCCCACTACTGCCAAATTTCTCGGGCAGACTCTTAATCGCACCCTCAAGTGGACTACCCACTTCCAAGACATTTACAGAAGAGCCTCCTACCGCCTCACTCTCCTCCGTAGAGTGGTAGCCATAGGCAAGGGCTCCCACCCGGACACAATCGTTAACATCTACAAACAATTCAATAGACCAATTTTTGACTACGGCTTCCCCATCACTCTTAACCTCAACAAAACCTACCTATGTAAACTTCAAAATCTCCAGAACATCGCCCTTACCGCCGCCCTCCACCTGCTCCGTTCGACGACTTCAACTTATGTGCACATCTTGACCGACACCCCCACGTTCACAACCGCCTCCACTCCCTTGCTTCCAGCTATATCCACCCCAAACGAATCAAAAACAAGTCTAAACTCAAAAACTCCTCCGGTACTTCAAGAGGTTGCCCCGCCCGCAAGCCAGGCCCCGAACCGCGCCTTTATTTTCCTCGCTTTCCACCCTAACCGACCCTCTCTCCACCCCTGCAATGGACTTCATTGCTCTACTTTCTATCTGGCCTTTTTTTCGTGCTGACCACGAACCTCCTCGCTCTCCAGCCTATTGACCACTTTTCCGCCCTGACTATGGTTTTATTTTTCACACTTTCAACTTTTTAATTTTTTTTTGGCCCTTACAAGCCCCGTTTGGTTTCGACCACACCCACACGCATACAGACAACAAATCTGGATATCTCTACTTACTACTCACCACAGATCACACTTCTAATACTCTACTCTCTGCCCATAATTTAACCACTTCAACCATGTGCATCTCATAACAAAACATCTTGCAGTCCAGACAAGTCCTCCCACCTCTAGAAATGTCCCTATACAACCACACTAGCCTTTCCACACCTTCTCACATCTCAACACACCTCCACAATCTTGCACATCCTTCAACAACTTCTTACTGAAGGCGGCTCAGTAATCTCAAAGTGTCCCCTCGCCCTTTCTTCTGGAATTTGTACACCGAATTTGTTCTCACTTCAATTCTCACCAAATGACATCCATTTAAGTACCTCTTCTTCTTTCCACTAGTCTTCCCCATGAATCACCTTGCCCATAAAGTTTCTGCGGAACTAGGCGGGGCGTAGGCTAAATTCAGTCGGTACGAAAAAACGAAGGGGTAGGCCTACCTGCATGACAGCTTTTCTCTTGATTCTTACGAGTAAGACTGGTGAAGACGTGTATGGTTGGCCACAGTGGACATATTTACTTATTTAATGGTGACAGTAAATCGAATTCATGTCAGTATAAATTAATGGCAGTTTCAGTTTCAGTATTAGCCAATCAGGGCACAGTTTTTAATTTCGGTATTAAATAATTTAATGCTGGCATTAAGTTGGTTTAGTGTCAACATTGATTCAATGTAACGTAGATATTAAAACGAATTGATGTCTATATTAATCATTTAATGCTGACATTAAACCGTGTTAATGCTGAAATGAAATCGGATGAATGCCAGAAATAAATGATTAATGTAGACTTTAGTTCAATTTAATGTATACATTACATCAAATTAATGTTGATATTTATGTAGATTTAATTTCAGAATTAAATCCAATAAATGCTAGAATGAAATTGACTAATCAGGTGGCGATATTTTACATCAATGAGTGTTAACGAATCAAGTTCGTTTTTAGCAAGGTTTTGAGGGTATGGCAGAAAGGATTTTTTTTCGCCCATTTTGCTTCGTTGTGTGATCATGTACTTTAGCTAGCGGAATAGTAGTAATAGGCTTAGGGCATGCACATGAACTGCACGCAGCGATCCAAGCTTTGTAACAGCCCATTCACTTGGCTGATAGTAAGATGCTAAGACATCACTGGACAAATGAATGCTGGTATTAAATCGACTTAATTCCAGCATTAAATGATTAATGCGGGCATTAATAACATTTTATGCTGACATTTGTTCGATTTAATTGCAGTATGAAATGATTTACGCTCTCATAAATTAGATTTAAATTTGACATTAATTCGATTTGCTATCGACATTGAATGATTAATGCAGGCATTAATTTAATTTCATGCTGACATTAAATTCGATTTCATGTCAGCATTAAATAATTAATGCAGACATTAACTCGTTTTAATGTATACATTAAATCCAATTAATATTGACATTAAATCGATTAAATGGCAGCACTAAATGATTTAATGCCGACATTAAAAACTGTACCTTGATAAGCTAACACTGAAACTCATGTAATGTTGATATTAAATCGGACATAAATTTAATGTTAGCTGTAATATTAGGTACTTATGTTCACTGTGGCCAACTTCACACGTGTGGTGTACTGGGGCTTAAAGTAACACAAATCCCGTAGATACCACGCTGTATTCACATTGATTTGCAATTTACAGACTTGTATTAGATACTGAAAGTGTACCGATGTCTCCATGTGATTATATTCGGTAAAATTGTCTGTGAGTGTAGTCCTGTTATTTCAGACCTTTAATGAAAGTTGTCTAGCTTGATTACCCCTAAAATAGTGGAAATGCTACAATTTTATTATCCTGTTGCATGTAAGGTTTCCGTTTCCCCCAATTTCTCACCGCAGTCTCCTCGTCCCCTTCTTAAACGCACGTGTGTGTGTGTTGGTTTCTTGCCTGGACCAATAACCTATGAGGCCTAAGGACCTGGGGACTGGGGTTGCAACCCCTGCAGGAGTTCGATTAAAAGGAGTAGACGTTTTTCTCCAAAAAAAAAAAGAAAAAAGAAAACCCCCTAACAAAAAATATCTGGCACGCCTGAGACGAATCCCCTTCCAAAAAATCCTGGATCCACCCATGACCGCTTACGTATCTTTCTTTCCTGAATTCATGATACACAAACACACCTGAGCTTGTCAGTAAGCTAAGTTCTTCAGAGTAATGTTTCTCAAGTCCCGATCACAATATGCGTTTATTATGGCCAACGATTGCATTAAATTACATGCTTAAAATTATGATCTTTTGAGGTTCCCGTAAGCAATGTTTTCTCCTAAAAGGTAATTTTACTGACCAAACTTCCAACTTTACCTTGTACCTTAAAGGCTGAAAGATTAAAATCTCAAAAAAGATATTTAGGGGCAGCTTGCAAATTAAAGATGTAGAAAGTGCTATTTCCAATTTGGGAGGCATTTTTGTTATACGTTATCTTGGTAGGCCTGTGTCACGTGCCGACCGATGGTGGTCCTCTTAGTGGAATTGAAAAGGCAGCGGGACAGGATACAAGCCTTAGAGTTGTATCATGCCACATCAAGTCAATGGGTAGCAGGGGGGGGGGGGGAGAAGCCCCTTGCAAAGTTTATCACCCGCTAGAAAGCTTCAAGTTGACATTGACTTAATACATTTTACACATTTGTCCCCCCCCCCCGAAAAAATTCCTCCCCCTAGAAACCATTTTGCCCCCTTCCGAAACTTGTCTGGCTACGCAAGGACCTGTGCCACATGCGTTAAAATCACAAATAATGGATATTCCTAAACATATAACCAGTTCAAAGTCCACAAATAGCTTGGATTCCAAGGGAAGAGGATAGTATACACACACACACACATATATATTGCTAAATCGTGATTAAGGGGAAATATTGTATGAAAAAACCTGCCTAAAAGGGGAAATCGTCTTAAAGG
>WURT03010052.1:0-16453 GCA_009936505.3 Holothuria glaberrima
CAAAGACTTTAAAAATGGAACCTTCTGCCGTTGTGCGTGATGCTCCGCATAAGCAATAGAGTAAGGGAAAACAAACCCAGTGAGCCACAACTGGAAAAAATGCCTTGGCCGGCTCGACTTGAACCAATTGGTTGGAAACTGGGCCGTTAAACCTCATCTAACTAACTAACTAACTGCTTCAAGTTGTCTTGAGTTGAAAATATGATAACTTCATTTGCTGTTATTTCGAGAACCACAGATACAAGTTGAATGCACATTTGAACAGAATGTTTGGATTAAGTATCTTCCTGACATATTAACACTATATAATAAAAAAAGTCAAAGCTCTCATAGGATACAAGGCGTTGTTCAACAGGTTGGGAGATTTCTGTTTTGTGATCAGAACTGACAATGTATACGTTATATTTTTTACCAGTTAGCAAAATATAAAACAACTCAACAAGAAGTATATAAAGGGAGCAAACAGTCGCCCCAATATGAACTAGTTCGAGAAAATCTTATTTCTTAATGCCAGTATCTGGGTTTTTTTTGTCAAAGTCAAGTAGAGAATGTAGTTGGATGTAGACCTAAGTTTTTCAAACATAGCCACACTAACGATTACTAAAACTCTGCCTTCAATGCCATAGACCCTGATTATGATAGTAGGCAATAGGACCTGCCTACTGAAAACATCTATGATTGTCGATAATAAGCTAGCCGCAGACTACGCACTTTTGCTTGACCGAACTCAACTGGACTGTCATGACGTAGTTACATGTAGAAGACGCAACTTTTATTCGCACGGTTGGCAATGCACTACACAACTGACCAGCCTGTTTTGACGAGTTTGCACCATGGTATTTAAAAACCCTCGTTGGTTTTCATGCGCAATCGCTGGTATCTGATTCGTCAAATTGCTTTATCCTTACGACTGTCACAGACTCCAGTCGGGAACAAAAGGAACGGTTGGGTTGGGTCACGTCACGCAAAGTCTTGTAGTGTGCGGCTAGCTTTAAGAACGTAAACTTTTCGTTGAATTTTCACAAACTGAGTGGAATGAAAAAAATGTAACTCTTTTACATTGTTATACTAGATCAATGAAAGGTACTAGATATATGAATTTTAATTTAGTAATATTGAAATGTCCTAAAAATTTGTTATCGTTCATTTTCTGTAATAGGCCATTGGTCAGAGGCACTTCACCGGCACCTTCCCCCACAACTTTCCTACCCAATATATTTTGGAAACGTTACGGTCCCCTGAACATGAAGTTAAGTGGTATCAGTCAATATTTTGGGCCTCACTCATTCATATGGCCACCAAAAGGAAAATGGCGGCGAAAGTTAAGAACATTATTTATTGAATAATAATAAAGAAAATATTCCTAAAAATATTTTTGAGACATCTACTCTTAAAATTTGTTATTTCATGACAAAAATTTCACCATATTTTTAGGACTGTTTTTGCGGGATACAGGATAACCAAGATGGCGGAAAAATGAAATGGCTGCCAAAGTGAATGAAATATTTCCAAAAATTTTCTAAAGACATTGGAAATTTCCACAATCTCAATTCAAAACGATGTAAATTAATATTTTATAAAATACCCCAATAAAAATAAGAAAATTAGGAAAATACAAAAAACTAAAAAAAAAAGATATTAAAATTGTATTTCGATCAAAATCCTTCATATCTTAATAGAAGATTGTACATAAAATTCAACGCATGATTTTTGACATTTCATGCATGACTCCATACTAACCAAGATGGCTGGAATAACAAAATGGCCGCCAATATAATGGCCATATTGTATAAAAACAATATGAAAAATGATCACTAAAAATACTTTTGGCACAGTTGCCCTTAATATCTGGCCATGTTTTAGGATAAATAATCCACAATTATTTAACAAAATATTTCTTTTGGAGTTCAGGTCAACGAGGATGGCGGAAAAAGCAAAATGGCCGGCAAAGCAATAATTATGTGAACATGTCATAATAATTAGAAAAATAATCATTAAAAATACTTTTGGCACAGGTTGATCTAACGTTTGTCCATATTCTGTTATAAATATTCAAAAGATATTTTTTAAAATATTTTTGCCGTTTCCAGGTCAACCAAGATCGCGGAATCAGCAAAATTGCCGCCAGTGTTAAAATTACAATATATTACAGTTATGGAAATATCTCTTACAAATATTTTTGTGACAGATGCTCTTTATATTTGACCATATTTTGAGCTAAATAATTCAGACTTATTCTTCAGAACAGTTTTGTTTCAACCAAATCAACCAAAACTAACTGCCTGACGCAAGTGTCATAATGAAATGCATAGTCAATGTTTTCACCTTCACATTAGTTTTGACTTAGACAGGTTTAAGCAGAAGGTAGACAGAAGCCCCAGAAATGTATGTTTTTATTTTGTAGTCGCAATAGAGTAAAAAGAATATTTTCTATTGTTGTTGAAATGAGTGACAGTATTTTAACTCGATTACGGTGTATAAACAGTTATAACAGGCCTATGGTATCTGAAGAGGAATTGGAAGAGAAGGACAGTGTTGGAGGTCCGAAGACCAAGCCATGCCTCGATCCCATCCTCGATGCCAATTACTGAGGCCTTGGTCTCGGGGCCTCGACCTCGGGAGGGGGTATGATGCCTCGCCCGTTGTTTTGGTCTCGTACCTCTGGCCTAGGATCTTTTAGCTGAGGTCTTTCGAGGCCAGCTGTTCAATGGTACGTAATAATTGCCTCAAAATAGTTTTCATGTGTTTCTCACCAGTCTATCGTGGTACTGAATAGATATACAACAGGGGTTGCGTCAGAGGAGGACAGAATTCCAACTACGAAGAGGACAAGAAGGTTACAGCCAACCTGTGTCTGTCACGTCTAGTACCAGGTTGGGGGAGGTCTAGCACCATGTTGGGTAGGGATGCACCGTATCCAAACTTTTACATCCGTCCAGAACTGGATTTTGCAGAGTATTATTCAAATCCGGCGGGATAAAGTCCGGCCGGCTCCGGATTTGTTCACATCCAAAGAGAATCATTAAGAATAGCATTGTTGGGAGGGGGTAGATATGAAGACAGGTGATCATGTGGTTAACTTTATGATAGCACGACAGTGGATAACAAACCTGGTACAAGTTTGTACCGTTAAGACTCTAGAATAAGTAAACTTATACAGTATAATAGCCTATGAAACACAACACACTGTGCCATTTAAACAACGAAATCCATTAGATTGTCAGAGTGGCAGCAGATGTTAATGGAAGTGTTCTCTAATGAATGTGATTCAGATTGTGCATAGTGTCACGATTTTAAACTTCTATACATTGAGACATATTTTGCAAATGTGGGTCCTGTGGAATACTTGTGGATACGCCTAACTTTGAATTCGTCTTTTTTTGTTATCTCCTCTAATTTTGGCCATATGCATAAAGGATACTCTAAGACTACCAAATGGATGTTGCGTCACAATGGGGCCACCACTCGGAACAACACCTTAATGAGACAGTTTCATACTATGCAAAATGGACAAAAAGGGAAGACTTTGACAAAGGTCTTAAACCCATCTGCGAAGCTAGTCTTATCATTTAACGATAAAAATATCCCTGGCTAAACCTTGAGCAAATTCGGGCGGATTTCTGAAAAGGTCCGGCCTGAACCGGAACAGGATAATTTCCCACTATTCGGCCGGATAATCCGGCCGGACCGGATATCCGAGGTATCCGTAATTTTGGGGAAGATAAAAATTCATTGAGGAGTAAGGTTATGATACCGTTAAAATAACTCTAACTTATGGTTACTGGATGGCAAATCTTCTATCATAGCCTGCAGTTGTATAAATGCACCAGAGCTTCCAGAATAGTCACCCGGAACTCCCATCAGGGGCCTTAGGTGAGCCCCTGGATCCATCAAACAACTCAGAACACTTCACGAACCCATGACGCCTTTGACGCCGTTAGGTTGTTCCAAGATTTTCATCGTATTTCAAAAAGAGGATTGCCCTTTTGGATGAGATTGCAAATTTTCTCTCATTTACCAACAATCAGACTCATAAAGTAAATCAATGTTGGGGTTTAATAATGCGAGTCCATCATTTTAGTCTTCGAAATTCCATTTTTTCGTCCTTACTGGCTACATGACACATTGTTGAAGCATAACTGCAGTGATGAATTTGCCCTCTGGGCGCCATTCTGTGCAAGCAGTTATGTTGAGTGCAATCAGGCTAGAATTTCCTACCACAGCTTCTGCCACTACTGACCCTTAGATTGACTTTAGTGAGGTAAAAATCTTAGATTCGCCATAAAGCTAGTATTTCGTTTAAACATTACCTTTTAACTCATTTGAAAACATAATCACAACCCATGCATATTTATTTCAGAAAAGTCAACTTGAAATCCAGACTGAGTAGGTAATCACTGCTTGATTCTACTGTACGCTTTGACCATTAAGTAGGAGAACCTCATAACGAGTGACCCATCATCCCCGATCTACAAAGACTCATCTGAAAATGAATATACGAACCCTAAAAGGCTGAAAGGTCTAAAACGAGATACGACCAGAAGTTTCACTGATAGATTTAACACCCGCTAACCCTCCCTGATATACAGACACACTTATTACCTGTTTGGGAGAACGCAAACTCATGCTCTATTATTTTCTTCAGTCTATAGACTGAGGAAAATAAGACTTCACGTATCACGAACCGCCCATAACCCATTAAATGACGAAAGAATCCCTAAGTCAAGAATAATTTCTTTATAATTATAAAGATTTATAACTCAGACCTATCAAAAAAGGACCCGAAATAATAAAGTCCATAACTAAACGCCTTGTGAGAAAGCTTCAGAGAATGTCACTCCTAGTTCTTCAAAAGGAGGCTTCTAAAAACAACTCTAAACCCTTGCTTAAATTGAGAAAGGGAACGTACCATACGTGTTGAGGACGACACTCTTAACCCCCTGCAAATAGTGCTAAGGGAACTAAAAGACCGTGGCAAAGCATTATACTGTACGAAAGTCTGTTTCTCATGGAAACCAAAATTAGCAAAGGAGCTTGGGGCATACAAGGTACTTTGCTAATTTTGACAACACACGCTGGGACTTGTTACAATCCACAACATTTGTGCAAAATCAATTACATTTATGCAAAATCAAATACATTTATGCAAAATCAATTACAATATGAACTTGCCATAAGTGTCATCCTCAGCACGTATGGTACGTTCCCTTTCGCAATTTAAGCAAGGGTTAAGAGTTGTTCTTAGAAGCCTCCTTTTGAAGAACTAGGAGTGACATTCTCTGAAGCTTTCTGAGAGTGGCACCTGTTGTTATCCTGAAAGACATGTATTCTCCAACATCTTGTCACGGGTAGGAGAAGGCTTCTGTTATAAGTGTAAATTACGCTACGAAAGCGAAATTAAAATCATTGGACTTTACGAGAAGTGTTTCAGATTTTACTCTTCTTTTTATTTTCCTATCATGGGAGAATTTGGTTTAATTACCAAAGCCGTTTTTAACAGCTCGCTACTGATGACGTTTGGCTATCTCATGAGCAAAGGCAACAGATATCGGCCCTAGTCTGATCTCAGAGACCAAACCAATGATAATCACCACAGGCACAACATCTCAGGGCCTTTGTTAAGAATTTTTTTACTGGGGGGGGGGGATGTTACGAAAGGGATCATTTTTCGCGCTGCGTGCGAAACCAGCCGTGAAGCACGAGGTAAGCGGGTGGAGTCCAGGGGCAAAGCCCTGTAGGGGTCCAGGGGGCGAAGCCCACGGAAGCTCTGAGGTTAAAGCATATTTCTGAGGGAAAAATGCAGTCTCAGGGTAGGCATATTTTGGTCCATCATAGTGCAGCCATCAAATGCAAAAATTCCCAATAATTTTAGTGTATAAGGCTATTCCTCTACTCAGGCCACCATAATATTAAGTGGTCGGAGTCCAGGGCCTGCTTTAGGGCCTCTGGTGGGGGTCCAGGGGGCGAAGCCCCCAGGAGCTCAGACGTTTTAGCATATTTCTGGGTGAAAACTTAGTCTCAGTAAAGATATATTTTGGTTTAAAATGCATCCTCCTAAACAAATACTCCAAATAATTTTTAAATATTAGGCTATTCCTACCGTCAGGCTACTATATGTTAGCTGAGTGGGGGTGGGCATCTGAGGGCCGGGGCAAAGGCTCTAACTGGGGACACATTCCCCCAATGCCCTCCTTGGTGCCGCCACTGAGAGTAAGCATTGAACGGCATGTACTTTACGAAGGAATTTTTCAGAAAAATGACTGCAAAGATTGACAGAAGTTGCACTTTATATGGCTTATAAGATATTTATTACCTTATTTTCCTCATCCTTATCTTCCTGAGTTAAGTATTTCAGTACTGTCTTCCAGCCTGTCTACATAAAATTGGGCAATTTTCAACATTTGAAAACAAAATTTCCAAAAAAGGGACCATACGGGGGGGGGGGGGCAAATGAGCTGACTGTTAAAAAAGGCCCTGCAACGTCTCTTGAAAATTGCCTTTCAAGTCTGGCCTTTCCTTCGAATGTGCAAGGTTCACCGACTACCCACGTGATATCAAATAGTGCACCAACTACCCCTACTTCCACACCGTTTGCTGTAGCGTCACAAATGAAGGGTGCATAATCCTTAAAAATGCCCAATGGGTTGATATTCCTACAATACACATTACTGCCCATTCTCTTCCAATATACGCATTTGTGTTGACAGGGTTGCGTAAGGCTGTCAGATAAATTTGTATTTGTAGACCAATATGCCCTTATAGGCACAGGTGTGCAGGGTGGGGGTAAGGGAGTAACATGATAGTCTTGTTGTTTCTTTTTCGCCTAATATTTTTGAGGAACTTAATTTTGTCTTATTCTGAGCGGAACTCTACCCGGTGCGGGGAGGTGCGTCCTCACCCCCAGCCTACGCCCTTGCCAAAAAACCTCCAAAGTCTCTGTCGGAGGTTTTGTCACCCAACTTTCTCGCAAAGTCTAGTCGTCGATGTTATGGAATAGTGAGTACGCGCATGAGGACCTAACCGTTTCCTATATGAAATCCGAATGAGAAAAATTTTCAGTGATCTCCGCGTGCACCCAGTGTAACCAGCTGACTCATAACTACCACTTTCTGTAGCCTTAATAAGTTAAACCCTAAGTTGAGCGCTGGCAAAGGCAGAGTGTGTGGTTCCGTCCAGCCGTACCCTTACAACGGTTGCCAGTCAATACGTAATGTTGAATCATCAACAGCCAAAATCTTATATTTGCATTGCAAATTACAAACGGAAGACGTGGGCTTTTGTCGAGAAATTTCATGGACTAACACCTTCCTGGCACTTCACACCTTAGGTATATGCAGCCTAGATGAAAATCGTTTGTCAATATTGTTATGTTTCTATTGACGCCTGAGACATGTTTATGTCTATTTATTAACTGCGGACAACAATAACATTCCATTTATGTAGTAAACCTAACCCTGAAAGAGTAAAACGTAACTTGTTTTGAAACCTTCCCACAGGAACGTTTCAACGTTCCTGTAGGAACGTTTCAAAACACGTTAGTAAACTAATACCCTAAATGTTACAACATGTAGCACCTTTGAAGCCTACGTTTTTCTTAATTAAATTCCAGAAGAGAGTCTCTGAGTTCCATTTAATCCAAGACAGCATTAAACGTAAACGCTTGCAAAACAAAAAGTTTAACACCCCTGTTGCAACTGAATTAGAAGTAAAATTGGTATTTGTAAATAGTAATCTCAAGAAGCTTTAGTGGCAGCTCGGTGGTAATCTGTCGGAAAATTTTGGTGTTTGCCCCGTGCAAAAAGGAAGCAGCTAAGTCACTAGTCATTATGAGGGTACTGTATGGTCGCACAGATACTGTATATTGATGGGCCAATTATTTTAAATCAGGGAACTTGTACTTATCGCATTCGGGACTGTTGTTGTAAAAGGTTTCGACCCTCTCTGCCCGTTAGGGAAGCTTTCACATCCCAGTCGGGCAATGTTTCATACCACCACCAAGGTTATATAGGTTATGTCAAATTCTAGAGGTCGTTTACGTGTGGCCTCGGCCTCGGTCTTGGAAGATGTCGCCTCTTTCTCGTGACATGAAGCCTCGACCACAACAACGTTGAAGGAATTGCAAAACATGAATCACTGGCAAAAATAGTGATTTGCGATGTACTTAGCATCATATCCTTCCAGTTTTGTGCCTGTTTGCTTTCAGGAATATCTGACCCCACCTTTTTTAGTTAATTGTACCCCAACATTGCACCTTTTTCTTTTCTAGATGACACTATATAACACAGTCGTGTTGGTGTGTCGTTAAATCCCATCTCACTAACTAACTAACTTCAGGAATATCTGTAGTTTTCCCATATCGACGGTAACGTAAGTAAAGACGTAATTCCATTCAGATCCACTTAACTCAAAACCGTAGGTACCCTAATCCAAAAATATAAAAGAATGAAACGTTCCCCATGTATACTCAACTTAGTAAGTTGAAAGCACGCCCTCATTATTTTTTAATGTCTTTATGTTTGTAATTGTACTTGACTCAGACTAGTGTTGAGTCTGAAGCCTGGACTCGAGAATTATTACCATGATAATACAAGACTACAGTTACAGTAAGGGGCTCAACACTTTTGCGCTGAAATTATCGAAGCTTTGCTAACTACATACCTCCACAAAGTGTTATGTCTCAAAACGTGGTTCAAACAGAAGGTCTAAGGCTTTAAAATGATGTTCTTTAAGAGGGAGGGGAAATGAGTAAAGACTACGAACAGTCAAGATCCTGTCTTGCTAAATATGTAGTTTTTGGCAACCTAATATTCAAACCTTAGATTGCGTTGATAAAGATGTTCGTCTTTTAGGCCCACTTAAACTTCCCTCTGTTTGCAGTGATATCTCAGACAGCACAGTGGAATTTTTTGCGATACCTGCGTTCATTTATATGTAAATTCACGTGTTAACTCAAACCTCCCCAATGCAAAGGTAATACACTAGCGAGAGGTGTTACACGGGGCTTCCCCCATATCAGAGGCCTTTCTCGTTCGTCTGTGAAATTAGAAGAGAGTATATAACGTGAGTGTTCATCCTTGTAAAGCTCTCCCCCGATAAAGTAAACCTGACCCATCCTTGCCAACTCAGTGACAGTGTTCGGCTAGGCTACTGTTTCCTTACAATGTCTTCATATAAATAATTTTCTACAGAGTACTACACTCTTAAAATGAAGGGGATGACTTTAAAAGATAGATAGTTCAGCTGGGAAATATCAGGCCTGACAACTGTGACCATAATTGGAAGGCGATGAATGGGGATTTTTGCGAGGGTAGGATTTGAGGACTGGTACGTACCTCAGATGGATACGTCTGAGGGTTCTGCCCCTGAAAAGGTTAAGCCTAAATGATCTGAAACTGATTTTGAAATATCATTCATCACTGAGATGGCAGTTTCCCCTGGAATCCCGGTATCCGAGCCTTTTTGGCAGCGTACCCTGGTACCCTTGAATAGGTCCGCTTGCTTGAACCAAAAGCGTCGTGGTATGGTAGGATCTTAATATTGATGTAGTAGAACAGGATGAAGGTGAAGGACATTCTTCAGTACGGGAATAATCCTTTCGCAGAGAAACGTCTTTTCAGTATATTAATCTCATAAAAGAGTGGTACATGTGACTGTTACTGTGGCCTTGTTGTGGTGCTGCCTTCTAGTTATAGCCTAACACTGATCATAATCCTGGGAGAATGGCGAAAGAAGCTGTGAGTTTGATCTCCTTCCTTCGAGGTCCATTGCTCAAATTGTTTGATAAGATTACTGCGTAAAAAACATTGTGAAAAGTGTCCTAACTGGAATAGGCTACAGCCTGTATCAGAGGTTATCAGGTGCAATCGGACGAGGTCCACTTTTACTTTAGATTTTTGATAATAAAAGCTTAATGACACTGACCAGAGGCTTTTTAAATCGTTTAACCTGGTACTTAAAATTCAAGACTAGTTCAAATCTCTATCCTGCTATGTTTGTTAAAGTTTTGGCATACCACTTGAGATCCCAGGGAATAGATATACTATCTTCTTTAACAAATAAATGAAACGTGTCAAAAACTAAACAATGTATCATGGCGACAAACATGCACGTGTCAAGGCTTCATGAGTATTTATTTAATCGAAAGACCTCCTCTCTGAGTCTTTTCGGAAATGAAGTTAAAGTTTCTTGTTTGCAAGATCAAAAGTCAAGTAATGTAGAGTACTGATGTTTCTTTAAACTTCAAACAGAATATCACTGTGCAATGTGTGTAGTGCAATGTACGGATACAGCTTTTTATTTGAATTAAATCTGTGAATCGGATAGTTGTCAAATGGGTGTACAAGGCTGATAAACGCGAAGTCACTGGGATTGCGCAATGGGGAAGTTACCCATTTCGAAAGATACATTTCTTTACCTCTTATTGACCCCGTGTCAAGGCAAGCGACAAAGCTTCTTTGAAGGCTATAGCCAATTTAAACAGTTTCAACTAAATATCACAACCCTTATCGTATATGTGGAAGAAAAAGCTGAAACTATGAAAAAGGAGGTATAATTAAACAGGTCTATTAATCATTTATATGCATACAAGTTTCTTCATACAAAGGTGAATGTCCTACTTAAGCAGCTAGTGACAAGATGAAACAACCCAAAGATTAGGCAAGAAGGAAAGAAGGGGGTACCCCTAAAAGTACGTCATTGTAGACTATATATTCCATAAGTTGATTAATTTACTACTGTGCTTTGATCCGAGGGTGAGCTGTAAATTCAAGTGGTTTTGTAATTTCTGAAAAAGAAATCATTTTCAATTCTTCGAACGACAACTGTAATCGACACAAATAACAGAAAATAAGCTCAAATGGAAACGTTTGAAGTTTCATTTGAAGTTGTGTACTAACTGTAAAATGGACATCGGTTAACAAGTACCCTTCGTATTTTTAAAGCCTGATTCACAAGGTTAAGTTTATTGCATATACACGCAACCAAATTGACGAACAGTCCATGTTTAGTTTTAGAGCTATTGCGGACGTACCTCAGCAACGTAACAAAATGTTAGGTTTGCAGTCCCCAGAGTTTTAGTTTCCTTTGCTTAGGAAAGTAGTCACCAGTATAAAATAAGAACAGGCTGACGAGCGTTCGTTCGTTCGTCACATTTATTTCAATTGTATGCGTTCATACACATAAAACTTTACAATACTGTTATTGATTTATTATAAAGATGCATGAATACAATAGAAAAAGGAGCCAAAAGAAGCAAGAAGCTTTTCGAGTCTGGCCCCTTAAAGAGAAGCTTTGATTAAGCACAACTAGAATATAAATAAAAGTATAAAATGAGGACTCTCCCATTAAGAATAATCTTAGTTTAAGAACATCACTTAATAACTGCCAGTAAATATTCTATTTAGAGAAAGTGTCAATTTATATACAATGATAACAAACATTACTTTAAATACTTCTTAAAAATATTAATATGAGGAGCATTTCATGTGATTTGGGGATGTGAAAACTGAACAGCGTTATACGCACAGGTAATATCTGTATAGCTAATGTAAAAAAGTACACAAAGTGTAGATTTTAAAAGACTAATATTAAAAGACTTAAAAAGAAAATCAGTTGGATTCATCTCTGCGGAACATTCATTTCCTGAGAAATGAAAAACGTTGACATTTGTTTACTAATTTAAAACGGCAGGACTTGCAATAGCTTGTTGTGCCATGTCACGGTAGCAAACTACTCATATTTTGTGCTTTTGTTGTTTTTCATTATCTTCATTGCCTTATCATTTTAAGTTCTTGAAAAATGTGTCCCATTGTTTTTGAATGAGTTGGTTATATACCAACCCACCTTTCACAAAGTCAGTTCCTAAGGCCATGTTAGCACGTTTAACTTAAAAAAGAATCAAAAGCAGGAAATGAGACTGATGCAACAATGACATCAGAAATAATCGCAAACTCTACCATTTTATATTAATGAATAAACTTAAACTGTTTATGTTCCTTTGGTGGAATACCAAAGGGATGAATCACACCCAGACGGAGAGAAAGTCACCTGCGCAGCACACAATATTGCTACCAGAAAGACGAGTGAGAGTAATATCAAATGTTACAAAAGTTGTCCTCATCTTCTCCTAAAAGTAATTGAATACAAAAACAATTATAAAATTCTTGTAGATCCCCTAAATGGCCGAGTTAGAGGAAAGAGTTATTTCAAAAGGGCCCTTACATACGATTGTGGCACTGTGGAATATGAATTCGCCGGTCGGACCAATTAGTTTCATGTGCAAACTATTGTAAACTATGTTTTTTTTTTAATCCAAGCTTTTAATCACCTCACTTCTCCCGTATTTTGTCTTTTTTCCAGCAGTTGAAATAACGGACTACGCATAATGAAAGAAAGTGTCTATCTAAAAATAAGCCACGTGTTCCTTCTCCCATCTCAACCCCCACCCTCACTTCTCACTTGCTCATCTGGCTAATGGTTCTCGTTTTAAGATGGAATCCTTTCGAGAGGCATAGTAATTCGTCCACTAGCCCGTATACTGATCACTGACCGTATGTACATGATAAACCCTATTTATAGTCAGGCAATCTAACAAAGCTGTTTCTGAACAGTGAAGGTTTATTAATAAAATTATGTCAGGATCAAAATTTTATTATCCTCAAGATTTACTTTTTCAAAGTAGGAGACTTTTTAAATAGATAAAATTATTTTACTGTGCAAAGTACTGATATTAAGTGTCCATTGTATGTCATATACTGATCCTACATTAAATACCTCCCACCTGACTTCTAGCTACTAAACAGATTAGTGAGTGATATTGACATTTTTTAAGAAGAAAACTTGACTTTCAAAATAAACTCTTCTTTGCATACCAAAATTACAATTGCCACTGGTAAGCAAAGGATAAAATTAGAGGAGTCCTGTTATTCTGTTCTTTACCTCACAAGTTTGTAACGCGTGTACGTTAGGCTTGCGGTAAAATAATACACCAAAGAAGTACTTGAGAATAAAGAAAATAAATAACAAAAAGACGATATATATGTCAAAAACGGGCATAACATGACTATAAATATGCATTCGCCATAAGGTGGGTGTTTTCATATGTAAATTGTTACTGCGAGTCCGTCAGTCCCGCTAGGAAGACACAATAGGATTGTGCAACACCCTGATTTTGCAAGTCATTGGGATCATTCTTTACTTTTTGACGTTAAACACCACATATTTACTGCATGAGAAAATCAGTTAAGGCTACCGCCCATCTTCAGACACAGATCGAACAATAGCTTGTATAAAAACAGGGAACGGTGAATGAAATCAACCGTTCACTGCTAGTTAAGCAGAAATTTATATTGCAACACACGTTATGAGTAAACTAGCCTTGTAAAAGTTAAATATGGTTTTGTCTTCGGTGAAATGATAACGTGTTATACAATTAGCCCAATCATGTGACCATAGTAAGTGAAAAAGGCTAAATTCTAAGTGACATAGCTTATGCGACGAACTGAATCAGTCAGCGTCTTATTCTTTGGGCCTCGTCTGCTTAGATGGGACTATGGCTAGATAACCTGCGATAACAGGGGTAAGAATATAAGCAATTCTTTTGTCCATGTTTTTTTGCTAACCGACCAGCCTATTGTAACAAATTTGTACAGGCTTCTTCAGCTTGTCATCTGCCCATCCAACTTGAGGATCACGTCTGATGGGTAGCACAGACTGCAGAAAATTAGATGTTAATGTTGAATTCACAGGAGAATAATTCTCTGAAATCTGAAGATGATAGCTGCTTTGAAATCCCGATGAGACACTGCATGGCAGCTTCCCTTGGTTGTAGCCTGCGTCGCGGCTCTCTTTAAGTCTGTGTGCTATTGCTTTCACCTGTAGCCACCCTTAACTAAAACTGAAAAGTCCGTCCATTGCACGATATAATACGGTCTATTCTTTCAAAGACCGATGATATTTCGTCGTGCTGATCGTTGTCGTTGTGACCGATATTGGTATATACATATACACAATACTACCAAAGCCGTAGTTAGAATTGTTATCACACACAACGAAAAAACCACCACTGCAAAGCCTGCAATCCACTCGTTATGGCCATTATTGTTTCCCGTAGCACACGGAATATTGCACATATACAAAGGTGGTTTAGGTGTTGACTCTGAACGGGCTATAAGTTCAGCTGTTGGTTGTAGATGTACAGTCGTAGTCTCTGTGCAAACAAGTCAAAATTAAGATCATGATATTGTATTTGTTGACAAATAGATCGCATCCTGTGTAGATATTAGTTGGTTACCTATGGAACCTCTCATACCACGGAAGTAGACTACCATCTGGTGGAACTTCTATGAGGGTATGGAAGTAATCTTCTCCTGATGATATTGACGTAATGATCCTTCCTATTCCATGGAAACACTTTTAAAGTGAACCTGAGTCTAAAATTACAAGAACATTTATTAGATGGGTTGGAAATAAGCAACTTAATGTTCATTTTCTCATAGTCTCACTCTTAGTGTATTTGGTTGCTAAGATACAAATGTTGATATTTCTTAAATTACGAAATAAATTACGCAATATTTTGTGATACCCTTCATGTACTTCTTTATCACACAGATTTAATCTCACCTGAAATTAAACTGTTTAATCATTAATGGTATTAGAAAGTTAATGTAAAATGTGAAAGGAATTCTTGTGTAGTCAAGTCACTCTTTGATAATAACACTGTGATCACAATCTCGTAGATAATGTGCTGGATATACAGGAAATTCAACGAAAAACAGACTCTAATGTGAGTCTCAAAATATTGTCGTTACAAATTTGTGCACAATTTATTATTAAAATGTTTAGTGCATAGGCCTAATTTCCAACAATTTGTATCCTAAAAGAGGAACTGTTCCGTGAAATGGGAGTGCGACCAACTAGTTCTTTTTAATCCTTTGACAATTACGGCACTAATAATGTTATATAATACAGTTTAAAAGTAGAGAGCCAACTGAATTGAAACAAGCTACTTCCAGAAAGATGCATCTGGCTCTCCGCATTTCGGAATTTCATACGGAGATACAGTATGAGGTTGCCATGCAACCTGCTTTCAGTGTAAGCATTAGTTAAGATATGTCAGGAAGTAGTCGAAAAGAAGTTAGTTTCGTATATTTTTGCACCCTAAATGAAAAAGAACCCTACTTTGGTGATAAAAGTAGAGTTAGGGGATATGTTTCGTAACATGTAGCTGTAAAACCCCAGCAAAACAAAAGAAAGATGGGCTTTCAAAAACGGCTGTTTAGCGGAATCAATACAACATGCGAGTACAGGAGCAAGCGAGACTGTATCAGAGCAACACAAATTTGGAATTTAACAGTTTTCCAACCGTTAGGATCTACCATTACCATCACTTAAGGGTTTTTAAAGGTTTGGTGTTTGTATTTCATCCCCACACTAGAAGTACAACTGTTCTTTCTCCAAACGGGCCGATCCAACAGAATTTCAAGGCAACATCGTTGTGGACCCTGGTCTTACAATAACACGGTATGACAAGCATGCAATGTTCAGAAACAACCGATTTAAAAGCTTAATTCCATTCTAAAGTTAACCTTTCTCTTACTCGGCTTCTTTAAATTTGTTTTTGGTACAGCTTACCATTTAAGGACATGTTTGTAGGTGGTGCCAAACAACCAATACTAGTTTGTATTAATGGAGGGTAGCAAGGGCCGCATTCAGTGTTTCCATCTACGGAACATGGTTTCCTAACTGATACATTATAGCAGATGTCACACTTCTTACACCGGTAGAGTTGCCTGAAACAAAACAAACGAAAACTGGCAAAATATTGCATTTAGCGGTACACCGGCATGTCAGAACTAAGCCTATATTGTAATCATATATACATTTATATATGTATATATATATATAAACAAAGAAGAGATCAGTCTCAAAGTTGACAAACATGAATAAAGATTCAAAAAACAAATTTTATTGAAATTTTCGGATTTGAAGAACCGACGATAACACAATACTTAAACAATAATTAAACTTACTATACTTCATTCAACCATAATTCTTCAGCAGAGCGAAAGTGCAAGGAAATTAGCTGGATCTTTCTAATAAAGTATATTGTTTCATTGTTATATTGTTACGTCATCATGTTTTTCATCACGATTTAAATAGAACACCCCTCCCCCCCCCAAAAAAAAAAGAAAAAGAAAAAATGAGTGATTGCATGTTTTACGGAATTTCCGAAGGTCTTTTAATTCTAAGAAAATACGAAAGCAACTAGATGACATCATATAGCTATTTGGTCTTGATTAATCAATATTGCAATGTCTTTGAATATGCCATATTCGAAACTACTACGGCTAAAATTTCTTTCGCCCAACCCACCTGCGTTACGGAAGCTATCCCCCGGTGCGTGGAAAAACCCCTTAAAATGTTTCGGGTGGGTGTATTGTATTGTATTGTATTG
>WURT03010063.1:0-16451 GCA_009936505.3 Holothuria glaberrima
AGGCACGTGCAGCCGCGCGTGACTTCTCATTGCAGTGGCCGAATTTTCGGGTAGCTACTCCAGTTTCGAGCTCCGCGCGAGTTGGGAAAGACGTGCGAGGGCGGAGCTCGAGGCGACTGTCGCGGTACCCGCTAAGGCCATGTTTGTGAGTGCACACACACACGACATCACCATCGCATAGCTTCCTTGCCTGCCTTTAGCAAGGAATCAGTCATAAGAAATGGTTAATGAAACCATACACTTTAACATAAAAACAGTAAAGAACCACTTACCATAGAATAGACTGTAATGTCATTCTGGAATTTACAACTACTTATCCTTTAGTTTATTAAGTGCTCTTTAAACTTGTTGTTAAGTACCAAAAAAAGTATTCTTTGACAGACTTTGCATTTTAGTTGTCAAAGTTTATTATCATAATTAAAAATGAAAACCCAACTTTCAATTAAATCACTGCAGATGTACAGTGGAGTTATAAATCTTATCATAGTAACATCGCATTTAACTAAAGCACTTCCACTAGTCAATCAAATCTAAGGGGAATTTCCCCCTTCAGGAAAAACACTGGGGACCTACTAACTATTGTTTCATTCACTCTCTGCTATAGATAGACGGTTTAGGTTAACTAAAACAGAGAGGGAAGTTCCTTAACATAGTTTGGAGGAAGTAGCAAATTTTGATATCATGTTGCCTTATACAAACAAAGAGTACATAATTGTACCACAGTCCACAGTACCAAGAATGCAAAATTTTTGCATTTTGGATTTATAAAACCACACAACAAAATGACACACACAAAAAAAGTCTTCAGTTTCGTAAGATACTGTAGATTTAGACAGGTAAACTTAGTTTTATAATGTACAGGTACCATTGCAACAATGTAGTTTCCCAAAATGAAAATTGACATAAAGTACACATTTTGTGAAACTTTCCAAAATAGGAAAATTACTCCAAAGTTTTGGACTGCCTGTTTAAAAAATTCTTTTGGTGATAGGGCTGCCATATTTATTCAAGGTTTAAATTTACAGAACTTACTTTGTTTCTGACTTGCTAAAGATCTGTAAACAGGCTATATTCCAAGCTCTTAACTATTTGCTTTTCACATCATATAAATACTGTACATGTTTTCATGAACTATACTGGATTTTAATGAACTTGACACTTGTGTACCAATCATACATGCAGTTGTAAGGACGAAGGCTTTTTGAATTGTAACATAAGTCAAGATCCATTGATGTTTAGGAACAGAAAGGTTTCTTGTGCTTCACAAATTGAGCCATAAATGTTTTAAGAGAACTTCCCGACCAGGTTACTAATTCAAGTCAAAAAGGGCAAATTTTTGTGCCCTAGATGGATATCAATTTTGACTAAGTTTGGGCTTAACTTGTACAAAGTTCACATTTTTTGTAGAGTTTCATGACCTTCAGTACAGTGCCCATGCCTGGTTCCTTGTTCATCAACTTTGAGGGTCCACTCACAAAAAGCTGTCCGACATCTTGCCAGACCTTTTTTTTACATTCAAGACAAGATAACCACTTCATACATCTGTCAAAACTGCTAACAAAACGTTGACTGCAGCAGGAACTTGTCCACCACCCCACCCTACCCCCTCCTCCTTGACCTGACGACCACAAAACAGTACAACTAACACACTACTACATATCAACATGAGCTTCACTTTTGGCACCATGTCAATGAGCCAGGCTGCAGCTCCCTTAGCCAAGCTGCAGCCATGCTTTGTTACTGTGCACATTACAATAGCAATATTGCAGTAAACCTACTATTGTATAACAACAACGCATGACTGAGGCAGCTGCAGCTTAGCTGAGGCAGTTGCAGCCTGATATTTTGATATGGTGCCTTATACTGTAACTTGGTTACATTTTGTCACTTACACCTGGCTGGGCTGGGTATCCTGGGTAGCCGCCACCTGCAGGAGGGTAGCCTGGGTAGCTCATTTTGTAGCTAGAGTTGTCTCTCTGCTTTCCAGAAACTGTAAAATAAATTACATTGCAGTGAATGGCTCTGGAAGGTAGGTAGCTGTATTGACAATGCCATAGATGTAAAGACAAAAGTGCACAAATGGTTCTATTCATCTCATAGGGATTTCGAAAAACCTTGACAAGCACATAAAACATTTCTTCATTTTAAAGACACAGGTAGACATGAACTTCATTCGGGTACATTACACAAGTCTTCCCATGAAAAATCTGACAATTACCAGCTGAAAGATTGGAATGGAAGGGTCAGGGATAGATGAACTAAGCAGTAAAGGTAAAATTAAGGCTGGCTCAATCAAGAGCAACTTTCAGTCCAAAGGCATCTCCTTCTTTCCGGGTTTTCAGTAAAACCAGGGGCCAACCCTATACCTAGCCACTGTTTTGGTCACTTTGGAGCACTGATGACCAGTGACATTAGAATTGCACTTTTGTTTGCCCTTAATACTCTAAATTCTTTTGAAGAATCATTTTCTCATTAATAGAATGGTACAAGACTTCACGCTCTTCTTAACACCCCTTTCCTGTTAGGAACACATTCAGTGTCTTCCCTACAGCCAAGGAAAATCCCAAATAGCAAAATTTTACTACCACATTACTTGTGATCACATGTGCATCAGATAAGTCAGGCCCATAGCTACAGGTGGGTCTGTTTGTTTGGCCCTAAAAATTGTTTTTTCTCCTAGAAAATGTGTAAGAATTAAGAAAAAATAAATTTGTAAAAAACGCATTTTGTGCACATCAGAAACCAACGACTAATTTTTTAACGTAAATTCAGTTAAAATGATGAAAAAGATAGCACCAGATTGCATCCAAGGACCCCTCACGATCCAAAATTTTCTCAGAGGGGGACACCCCTCCTCTAAGACCCCTCCCCAGGATGGCGATCAATGCCGTGACCCCTCAATTGATACCTAGGCCCACCTAAAAATTTCATCCTAGCTACGCCCCTGACATAAGTTCTTCACAACTAGAAAGGCTGCACTAACATGAATAATCATCCCCGAGTACTGAACTTTTACCTTTGAAACTAATTTCAAGCCAGTGCGTGATTTTCAGTGTTAGGCTGGTGACCAATTTTTAGAAGCCAGAAGCCACTATTTATTTTCTTCCTGTGTACTAGGATGCCAGGGGCCACTTGAAATTTTATCATGAAATAGTAACTACTGTACATTCTGCCATATACTGTACAGTATACCGAAGCAGTCATAGTATGTTAAGCCTTACAAATACTGTAGTGTGACACTGTGCTGTAGACACATTGTTCACGACTAAAGATATATTGTTTATGGTATGGTATATAGTACATGTGCAACTTTTCTGTACAGTAACCTATATCACAGCTTATTAGCTATAACCTTGACTCACAGTAATATGAAACTGGACACTAGAAAAATAAAATCCACTTCCTCCTGACAAATGCAGTTTTACTAAAATTTCAGCAGGATACAGTACAAGGTCACTTCATCAGACAATATCCCATCCTTGACAGTTCCAATTCTCCCTAACTAATTTACTTCTAGAATTGAGCGTTTTGATTTCCTCTTACCAAAAATGTACTTAGGGTTATGAGTGTTTGTCTTTGAGCTAACATGGAGTCTTATTCCCACAATTAAAAGCATGTTCAGGTGACGAAATCTGATGATTTTAAAAATGCAGGAAGTTTTTTGTGTTAAGCAGTGCAAACCCCATGAATAGCATCTTGCATTTGTATGATACAAATTTTTGAAGAAATGCTACTGTTTCAGCCTCCACACTGCATTCATGATGGAAAATCTGTGATATCATCTGGGCAAACTGATTACATTGCTTTTTTTTTATTTCTTTTTAATGCTCATATCTCTGTATGGAATATTTTAGTACTTCAACTGCTATACCATAAATATGGCACAGTTTTATACACCTACTGTACATAGAACAATACCTAAACATTCCAACAGTATCAAATTTCAAGGAAAAACAAGGTATCAAATTATAAAGAATAACAAAAGGAATCTGAGGTTATTTCCCCACTTGGCATTACAGTACATTCTGTGACTTTGAGGAAACCTGGAAGGAACCAATCTTCAAGAAGGGATATTTTGAGTTAAAAATAAAGTTGGATGACATGAAATGAAAATTTTTCTTTTTCATATGAGACCCCCACAGAATGATTTGCATGACATGCATGGAAATTTTCTAGTTACCCCCTGCCCCACCTGCCCCCCTTCTCTACCATTCAAAAGGTTCTGCTACCTCTTTCATACGTAGCATACCACAGAACTGGTGGATGAATGAATTTCTTGACACAATGTGGCCATTTTTGCCATGATATCAACTATCAAAACTCCACAACCAAATTTCCAGTATATACAGCATAGTGTTAATATTCAGTACTATCCTAATTGTTACAGTAATTCAAAATGAAAGTCTGGCATACAGTGATTCATGATAATATACAAATAATGAATGTTTATGAGTGTGATAGTATGAATAATTTCATGAGTTGAAAGATTGAATAGAATGTTCAACCTGTCAACGAATGAAATTATTCATACTGTGGCACGAATGTAAAACATTCATTATTTGTTTTATATAACACGTAACTTTCTAAATTATAGATTTTGGTCAAAATTTGATTATACGTACAGTACCCCCATGGCTGCCGTCACCACCGTGGGTTAGTATATACTAACCCACAACTGAGGGTTAGTACCGAATAACCCATGGTATGTGACGAGCAATCCTCCAATCAGGTGCAGAGAAGTCAATAAGGTGTTATATAAAATGGTATATACACTGTAAACCACCATTCACGCACGGGCAACAAAACTAGAAACTAATGCACACTCACCTTCTTCAAATTTGAAGCAGAGGGGGGATACCCAGATGCAGAAGAAAGAAGCGTTTCTGAAATGAGAATAATGTACAGTACCAAGTAAGGTTTCTGGTTTCCATGTTTAATTAAAATTCTTGTTACAAGAGTTGTTTAATAAAACAACATTCCCAAAGAAAAAGCTGTGAAACAGCACCATGGCTGAGCTTACAGTACTTGTGTAACTTGTGCACAACTAGAATATACTTGGGTTACACTAGAATACACTTGGGTTGTAATACAGTACAAGATCAAAAACATAAAGATGGCCTACACTTGGAGAGGGGGGTGCTACTCCCAGGGGATGCAGTTCCCTTCACCCCATCTCCCATGCTTATGACACATACTACTGTACATAGTAGGCTGCTCCCCTACTTATTTTGCAAAGTTCAAATTTTAAAACAAAATCAACACTTAATTTTTGTCATTTGTAATGAATTCAAGCACAAAACTATACCGCTCATGTTCAATTTAGTCGGTGGACCAGGAGGCGAGTGCCTAGCGAATTTTGAAGAAGGCCAGGAGGAACTCTGAGTAGCTGGAATAGTGAGCAAGATGATATTGCAGTTGATATAATAGAACTATAAACAAAAAAGTTGGACCCACAAGATTCTTGGCTGGCCATTAAATTCACTACTGCACTACAAACAAACTCTTAAAACAAACCCTAATAACACTATTGTATAGTACCAGGCAGCTATGCCAAGGCAACTTCTAGGCGGCCTGTGCAAAAGGGCTTGGTATAATTTAACCATTTAAACTAAATGTCTACTTACTCTTTCAATAAATCTTACACTGATCACATTGTTTTGAAAAACTGGTCCCTCACATAGAGTGGAAGACTAAAAATAAGATTGAAAAGGGGCACAGCCAAATGGCTATCAGATTCTAATAAGTTTGAAAGGCACCATATAGCCATTGAGGGGGCACCAAAGATAAACATCACACAGAAAAGGGGCACTAATAGCCATTATTTTCAATAATCTGGCATATTATTGCAAATAACAAGTGATATTCCAAATGGTTTATACCACCCAAGAAGCAGGCAAAACTTGTCACTGCTTTATTTGAAGTACAAAAATCTTTTTTGTTTCATTTTGAAATATTCTTTATTATTGTGCATTATAATCCAAAAGGAACCTACAGCCAATACGAAAGGTATAGCATCAGTTTGGGTAACTATCAGTATTTACGTTCATTTTCAAGGGGCACTGTGGCCTTTGAAAGGTCACGATGAGAGCCAAGACTACTGATCTCTCTGATTAGTTCAAGCCCTCCATCCTAACGGAATTCCCTTTCGTGACTCAAAATGTCATCCTAGGTATGTAGTGGCTGGGGTAAATGCATGTATTAAAAATTTATACTGTACATATTCTGACCAGAGATGTAGGTTTCTGTATCTAAGATTCACTGAAAGCATCAATGTCCATTTTTTTTTTTTTTTTTTATGGTTTCCAATCATTGACTATTGGGGATATTTAATTATTTTTGTTGTTCTCAGAGGTTTTAGAATACTGTTTATGTAAACTTCACCACAATAACTTATATCTTGTAGCATAACGATACTACTTTGCTGATTTAATGCTTGATAATCATTTTTGTAGTTCTCAGAAGTTCTAGCATACTGCTTACTGTTAATTAGCATGGTGCAAATTACAGTACGTAAAATTTGACCTCTGTGAGCCTCTCAGGCATTCAGATTTATACAGTATTAACACAACTAAGCAAATACTGTAAAATTGCTGACACATGTATTGTACCAAACAACGTTTGTAGTACTCTAAGGTCACTTTTCACGCTTGACAGAACAGTATTACACTATATGTTAAAGCTCTGTGGACAAGTAAATCTCATACCAGTTTAAGTTGATGTAAAAAACATTAAAATGATATAAAATTAAAATCTAAAACACAGATAATGTAACTTCCGCTAAACGTGCGGCAAAAATGAGCGAAGTGAACTGTTTAATTTGCAAACTAGGTACTGTAATTAACTATGTTACTTCTGCATCTTTAATAGCCCATTGTTATAGATATGTGTACTGTTGAGCAGTGCTGCCTGTAACATGAATGCACATAGTGCTGTAGCAATATAGCTGGGACATTCAACTCTTCTAAAAAGATATACAGAGATATTTTGCAATTCTCCGGATGAACTGTGACATTTTTAAGAGTTGCCAGCAAATGAATGAGTACACTACTTTTAATGGTTTCCGCGCAAAAGAGCTTAACGAAAATCAATGTTCCCCGTTCAAGATATTTGGCATTTTGCATGAATCAATTTCCGGGCCGAGATAAAATATTTTTAAAAGAACTTTTGCAATGGACTACACGGAGACTTTATGCACGCTGCCTGCACGGTTTTATTTGTATCGAAATTGTAGCACTTCTCTTTTCAAATGTCTTTAAATACATGTAGAACCTCCTCATTGACGGTACATGAATAGAAACACTGAAAGGCATATCTGCATGGCACATACAGTAACAGTAATTAGGGCACATACTAAAACAAATGCCAACCAATGTCGACACTATACTGTTGAATTCTGACAAATGCTGGCGAATGCCACTTGATTTGCATTCAAGTTACAAGTGCTACTTGCCGTAGTGATAAAGGGAACTCTGGAAGCCTATAAATAGCACGAGGCCCTTCAGGTAGTCTTGGCTAAAACGTTCGTACACCATACTTGTTCAGAAGCAAAATCAGGATCATCTCCCAGCATCTTCCCGGTTTGTACAAACTGGCCTCAACTATAACACAAGTGGCTTAGGGTACTGTGGTTTAACATTTCAAGTTCACATTTAAGGATATTTTAGTACTGGAAGAAGTGTCATTTTCAAAATAACCCTTATCAATTTAATTTTAAATACTTATAAACAAGTAGCCAGGCTTTAGAAACAACATTTTGAGAACAACCCTTTCTCTATTACAACAAAAAAGGTTAAAAGGAACTTATTCCTTAATATGAAATGAATGTGCCTCTGAGTTAGTTACAGTAGTTAGATGAGGTTTGACGGCCCAGTTTACAACCTACTGGTTCAAGTCGAGCCGGCCACGGCCTTTTTTTCCAGCTGTGGCTCACTGGCTTGTTTTCCCTTACTACATTGCTTATGCGGAGCATCACGCACAACGGCAGAAGGTTCCATTTTTAAAGTCTTTGGTATGACTTGACCTGGGAATCGAACCCGGGCCTCCCGAGTGAGAGGCGGACGCTCTAACCACTAGACCAAACACACGGTCAATTAGCCTCTGAGATGCAAACCAGCAAGACCTGGGACAAGACCTCAAAGCACATAGCTTAATATTGCTGATGGTTTGATGGTCGGGTGATTAACGAGGCGAATAAAAATGTGCAACTGTTAAAGGCTCACCTGAACACTGTAACAAGAATGTCAATTTACATACAGAACACTCAAACACAACTAAAATGCCAATCTGCTAGAAAGTCATTCGGGTCAAAAGCCAATGAGCGAATGCCAAAGTCCAAAGGCCACTTATGTCTACCCAAATGCCATTATCTCAGTAACTCCGAAGTCCTGCTCTATATGTCCAATGCAATTTATACATGAATGCTAATAAGTGAATGCCAATGAGCGAATGTCAAACCCAAGATAACATTATGTCTACCCGAATACACCACTGCCTTCTAACCCGGATGTGATGTCCAATGCGAATGAGTGAATGCCAATACACATAAACGCCAACATTGAGCAAATACCAGTATATGGTAATGTGCCAATTGATACTCTTGACCGAACTTGAATGCCATTGCCCAAGTCCCAAATAATCCCAATGTTGAATGTCACTTTGATGATATCTAACATAAGTTATCTGTTGAGGTCAGGGTTCTAGCTAGAGGATTCTGAGTGCCGGCCAGTAAGTTGCCTGTTTGTTTTGAATGTGTATGGTGTATACATGGCTTATGGACAGTACAGTACATACAGACTAGAATGAAAGAAGCTCAAACATATACTGTAGTACAGCAGTGGCCTTTCAGAAAGTTTTGCTTGCAATATTAGTGAGGTTTTGGGACTCTGGATGAATGCCTCGTATTTCAGCAAATGATCAGATAAAAATGTGGATTGTTTTATATTGCAAAAATAATTTCCATAAATTTTCCATGGAAATTTCACCGACTGCATGGTGAAGTGATTAGGGCATCCGACTTGCAGCTGAAAGGTTTAGGGTTCGAATCCTGGACAGGTCATACCGAAGACTTTAAAAATGAAACCTACTGCCACTGTGCTTGGTGCTCAGCATAAGCAATGGAGTAGGGAAAACAAGCCAGTGAGCTACAACTGGAAAAAAGGCTGTTGCCGGCTCGACTTAAACCAATTGATTAGAAACTGAGCAGTAAAACCTCATCTAACTCCATGGAAATTTCATTGAATTTTGTGCCGGCTGGTAGTCTGGAGTAATAGCCGGTCATAGCCGGCTGGCATGGCTAGAACCATGGTTGAGGTAATGTGTCCCATTCAGAAGCCTGTGGTCAGCTGCTTCCTTGGTTTATAGATGTGTAAATGATTGAATGCCAAGTCGCAAACTCAAAAGGAGAAAGCAGTCTCCCCAATTTGAAGCAGTTTACCCTGGTACCATAGTTCAGGAATCGCTCCTATCAATCATGTGACACTATTTTTGTTACTTATTTCCTAAATTTATGCATTACTACCTATTGATTTACCCTCAGTATTCAATGATTTGACACAGGAACATTACAAAAATACTTGTGAGAGAAATAAGAGGAGATCTGTAAGATTTAGCAAATTTTTGAAAATAAACTTGGGCAGACTGCCTTCTCCCTTTAAAGGTCTTATTCAGAGGCAAATAAGGGTCTTGCAATCGACTCAAGAGCATAATATTAGGTAAACTAGATTTTTATACTATTTTTCTATGGAAGAACCTGAGCGAAAAAATGTTGTTTTCTATTTTTAATCATTTTCTGAAAACTTTACTGTTTTTGGTCGAAACTGAAACAATAAGGTCACGTGATTTCTTCGAAAGGTCAACTGTGACGTCACTGGCCGGAGTCGGGATGATCATTTACATTAGTTAGTATGTACTATAGGCTTACTGCTAAGCGCTTTTCTCTTACATGGTGATCGGAAGTGGTGAAGAATTGCACAGTCAGGGGTTGATATGCTACAGAGAATACCCCTAGGATTATTTTTTTCCTGTTTCCAACGTGCAGAGGCAGTAAATCTTGTCATCGCTCTTATGTCAGGTTCGATAACCCTTCGCGCACACACGTTTTCTCAACGTTCATCGCCATACATATACTGTACTTTACTGATGTATGGCGTTTTGCACTCTGTAATACTTCATGTACTACAGGGCCAAATTACGCTACATTCACTAACTCTGTGCAAAACTTTACAAGAAACGTCCCTCAGATTTTCATCTAAGACTCTTACCTCTGACCCTGAATCCTTCCCAGTCCATTCGAAGAGTAGTATTTACGCTATCCTGGTAATGCTTGAATGTCGCGCTTACTTATGGGGTCAGAATTTATACAAGGTAACTACACCTGATGTGAAACTCCCACACTCCCGTCTGCCCATACCAGACCAGAATCATTCGGAGGCCTGTGCAGGCCATTTTCCTTTTCTAAATTATTGGAAATTGGATGAAATTGACGGAGATATAATTTCGTTCCGTTGCCTTTTTTCGAGCTAAAACAGCCAATGTTGGGTCATTTTTGGTGGAATTTTTCAAATTTTCTTGAAAACTACACAACATTGAGGTGTAATCTATCCAGAGAGCGCTTTTGATACCTTTGGCTCATCATTAGTAAAAATGGGGATTGTGAGTCTGACAGAGTTATGATCAGATTGTAAAGGTTGAAATTTTGATGTAAAATATCACAATTTTTGCCATTTTTTAAAAAAAAATGGGCATTTTAGCTTAATTTCGGACCTGTTTGTCAAACTTAGCTCCCAAATTACATGAACCACAGAAAGCCATCTGTGGTCTATTCTGTTATTTTAATTGGCTTTTGTAGGTTAAATAATGATGAAACTACAATTTTTTGAAAATTTCATAAAAAAAAAGGTAGCGTGCGGACCTAAAGGCTCCATAAGAGGGACGATATGTACAGATTTTACTGGTGTGGGACTAGGTTTGTCACATAGCTTCAGCATATGCTCAAAGCATTTCCCTACAAGTGAATTCGCGGAAGAAAACCGCATATTTCCCGAATATCGGAAGCGGAGAGAGCTGAAAGTAACCCCCTTCCCCACAATTCATACTGGTTATTCTATTTAGCACACCACCAGGAAGGAGTGAAGGTCTTCCCAGCTCAGAGAACGAAGTAAAGTGAGTTTGAATTTAATTTGCCATTGTTGCAGCCTGAACACCGATGTCAGCCCTAACCACACGAGTTCCCAGCGAAATGTTGCCCACCCGGCGGACGTGTATTGCTCCTGCGCCCACACTGACTGTACTTGCATGTTAGAATATGTACGTCAAAAGAGGAATACATATTCAACACCTGCTATGAAGGTAAAACGAAATGGGCATCTCGTAGCCTGGGCGTATATTGTTTATGTTGTACCATGGCTGGGACCTCATTTGAACCTAACCTGGGCCCCGTTTCATAAAGGGTTAAGATCGATCTTAAGTTTGATTTCCATAGGACGATTGCACGGCAGATCACACTTAAGATCGATCTTAACTCTTTATGAAACAGGGCCCTGGCTTAGTCTACTCACATTTCACAGCAGTAGCATGGTGGGTTGTAATGTTCCGCACTGAGGTAGTAAATTGGCCATGGCAGAATAAAAAACTAGATTAATGTTAACTGTTATGCAACATGATTATCTTTAAAATTTACTTTATTCAGCATTACTGTTCATCACGTCTCTTTCAATTACAACATTACCCGCCGTCTATGAATATATCAAAGGTCGCGCTTAACACAAGAAGCTCGTATACTCACATGTAAACTACTGTACACGACTCCGGCCAGTGACGTTACATGCTTGACCTAAGCCACGTCCCCGTTTTCATTGCGACATTTGAAAATACGAGTTTTAGCGGTTATGTCGTATTTTCATAACATATTTTCTCAGCAATGCAAAGGGCTATTCCGAAAATTCAAAGTGTGTGTTAAACAGAGCAAATAGCAGTTTCTGCTCACTTCGAATGAGACGAAAATGCATTTTCCTCTGAATAAGACCTTTAATGTTAATAATCATACTCACAGTTTCCATTATCTGAATGCCAACTGGCAAATAACAGTAATGTCGACACTAAATTGCAGTGTCTGAATGCCAGTACACAAGTACTAGCACGTAGCTGAAACAATTACTTGGCAATATCTAAAGCAGCTCAAGTCAGGCCAAATGGGCTACTACCAAATGCGAATGCCAGTACCTGCGTCAGTACTTAGCATTAAATGCAGTACATCAATGCATGGGTAAGCATTCTCATTTTTATAGCTAGGCTAAATCTGGGAGTTGCTATTTGACACTCCTTGGTTAAATGACATCGCCAATCTTCACATTTGGTGTTTTGAACAATTGTTGTTTTCATGCATAGAAAACGTCCCTGTTTCATGCAAGTGCAAGTTTACATTGGTTTGGTGAATAATTCCTGTCAAGACATGCAATATGGCCAATACTGAAGATAAATGTCATGGTGGTGCATGTTTTCAGTTGCTTTCAGCTGGAATAATTTATGTTTATCTACGAACATTGACTGAATGCCTCAACTTCACATTTCACAAGTTGGTGCAAATGACACCTAATCTTAGAGGGGGCATCCAATATTTTCACTTAGCCTAAATACTGTACAAGATAGGCCTACTGCAGGAAGTAGTGACCGTTGGCTTCAAAATAATTTCTCCATTCCATTGTAACTGCAATGTCTTTTCTAACCCTCCTTCTTTATGTATTGTGTGTGCAACACAAAGTCAGTTGGCATTCACATGTTTCCTACATAGTACAGGCCTAAAGGGCATTCTAGTGGCATTTGTTTTAGTACATCCTGTAAGGGCTGCTAGCCAATTCTGTCTGAAGGCTACTGTCAGATGAAAGTGCTTGCCATTGTTCACCTTGTGCACACAGTTGACTCACACTATGAATAGGCCCATTGTTGTTCTCGTCCTTCAGTAGCTGAAGGTTAGAATAATCTATCTCCCCTAATTTGGGTTACCATTGCATTCACCCAGAACAACAAGCAGTACAATGGGCATGCAATGTGAATAGTGCCTGCTGCATAGAAAAAGAAGATCGCCTGCGTGTATTGTAGGGCTGTGACGGTTAAATGGTTAACCGGTGAACCAACCGATTGATCGGTCAGCCAACCGCCAAATATGGTTTCATTTAACCATTTTTGTATCCTAATAAGTCTGTCGCCGCATTTCACCTTTATACCTAAACTCGTTTACGCAGTAAACTGCAGAAGTTGCTTGCCCAAAACCATGTAACAATGGGTAAAAAAATAACAAAAGGTTTAAAAAAGGCCTTTATAATGCCAGTTACAGTGTCTGCATTGCGCAGCTTTGACTGGTATATCGATCAGTTTGCCCCATGATCTGGGAGTGTGTTGCCGAAATAATGTGACAATAAACTCTTTCACGCAACATTTGAAAAGGATTAAATATTTTCAAACGTGCAGGGATTAAACTAAGCAGCACACGCTACAGTACAACAATCCAACATGTCTTTTAAAGTGTGGAGCACCGTAAACGTGATAGGTAAGATTAAAAAGTGACTTCTAGACAGCAGAAAAAATGCTTAGTATCGTTCATCATAAGTGCACTTCAGGAATTTTCCCGGCGTTATTTCCAAGGTTACGTTTTTACAGTCCATCAGTCTCAAAACAAATGCAATCTGCACAAAATAGTGACCAAGCTACAGTACGTAGTTCTGGGCTTAATTATGCAGCCCTGGCCTGTAAGCATTGTAGCCTATGTGCAACTAAAATACCTGTAACTAAGTCTGCCCAGTTATTAAGCTGACTTCATAATTTTAACAAGTGACGAATGTACATTTTTAAATAATTATTTTAACGTTTGTGTAATTAGTGGAAAAGTTTTAACCCCCAAAATTCGCTAAGAAGTGTGAAATTCTTTCCACCATTTCATTTAATAACCCCAAGTTATAAAATATGGAGCATTCCAATGGTGAACTTCATGAATAATCATATTATTTTCAAACATAATTAGCTAGCACAGCTGGTTCAACTTGCTGAATGAACCGGCGCACTGTACGTACTGTATGTGCATTGTACAGTACAGTACAGTATTTGTAATAGCAGAGCTGTTTGAGCTTGCTGAATGAACCGGGCCCGACAGCCAGCCATGTGCTTTGTATGTTGCATGCACGATCGTTTATGATATACCATATGTGTAATGTACAGTACAGTATTGTACACAATATTTATATGGTACGATAGAAAACAAGACTACTACAGTATGTACGAGTCCTGTTATAACATACAGTATGAGGGTGGCTTTCGATATGGAAAAGTTTCTCCCTTCATAACTACGAAGAAACTGATATTTTCAATAGTCATTAGGTACACAGGCATGCGATTTAAGACAAGTTAAAATTCAGCATTACACTTTTTTACGGAGCATGCAGTTATACATGTGGGTAAAAGTTTTTACACTATTATGACATAACGGTGCTGGAATTCTTAGCAGACACACCTATATTACGTATGTATGGCAGCATGTTCACAAGGCACACTGTAGTACACTGTATATGTGGTACGTTCGTACTCGACACTACACTACATGCATGTGCTCTAGGCGTGTGTGATATTGTATCGCTGTAGCCGGAGAAGTGCGACTTGAACTGCAATAATGCCAGTGATATCTATAGGCTCCTCATCTTACAGTGCTATGTTAGACAGCAAAAATCTCGCAAACAGTAATCAGTGGCATAACAAAAAGTATGCATATTTGTGAAAAGTTTGAATAAATGCATGATTCGCCCTTGCCTATTGACTGCTTGCCAAAACATCGCAAATAATGCATACATTTTAACTTAAGTTTTACCTCGACGATCATCACTACCAGCACCATTTTAAGTGTATTAACTTTGGTATTTAAAGCAGTGGCGCTCTTCCAAAATGTTTATTTTGTTTCTATACCTCGACTTGATTTCATTTTCGGTTAACCGTTAACCATTTGGTTAATAATAACTGTTAAACGGATAGTGAATTAATCGGAAATGCACAGCCCTAGTGTATTGTGCGGTAAGTCCCCGCAAACAGAGCATATTTTTGGATTAGAGTGCACTCTACGTCCTCCAGTTACTTTTGGATAGTACTGTAATGCAGTGACTGTCGACTGTGCAAGTGCTAAAGAAATCTATCATTGATATAGATCAAATGTTAGGCTAGAGGTGCGCTCGATGCCCATGTGCATTTTGTGCCCTATATGCCGCAGATCTCCGGAGTAGACAAAGGAAAACGCTTGGCGTAGCAGCATGAAAATTTACTCGAGTTGACGTAAAACTTACCGTAGTTCCATGAGGATTCACTTGAGTTGGCGTACAACTTAAATATTGAACTTACCTATTGACTAGCCTCTATATTTTCAATATTCTGTACTGCAAACTAACTCTAAGTCAATACGGCAGCTATAGGCCAATATTTTGTGCTGCAGTGTGTTTCCACTTAATTCCCATTGAGTCCCACACAAAATATGATTACTTCCTGCCAAATAGGAAAGGATGTGTGCAACTTTTTGATTCAAGTATGATGAATGATCATCGTACAGCAGGCACTAATATGTAATATTGTGTGGTATACATCACCCCTTTTGTTTAGTTGGCATACAGTGCTTGTAGCAGACAGCTTCTGTTATCACTTGTATACCAAGTTAATTTCACCTTTTTACTCACCGTGCCAATTGCAGAGATGTATTACATACCTTCCTTGTTGCTGGTAATAAAATATAGCCATAGACTCTTACTCACCTGTATGCAAATTAGCCTATTACATAACTCTGGCTACCTAGAATAGGTCTGGACTCTCACTCACCTGAATGCAAATCCAATGTATGCACTAGGCCTCATTAGTTTCTTCTAGCTGATACCCTATTTATGTATGCAAACTTGTAAATAGTGCTTTGCTTTTTATACACTGAATAAATTTCTCATTGCCACATTGCTTCTGTCAATGAACCTGACAACACCACAACTTTCTGTTCCTATTTACTCTGTCTGGTGATCTGGCCAACTGTGGGTAGGCTACTGTGTCCTGGTGTGATGTGCATGTACAGTAGGTGTCCTGGTGTGACGTGCATGTAGGTGCCACTTATTTGCTACTGCACTTCACAGGCCTTTACGTTTGGAAAATGAAGGCGAGCAAAAAATGACTCGCCTAGATTGAGTGAGGCGAACTATTTTGTTAATTGAAAAATGAATGAATTTATAAGACCTCAATCAGGCCTCGCCATGAATTTTTGTGCTTTTTATGGTTTATTTGCATGCTTGTTACACCTAAACAGATGAAGAATAAATCAATCATGAAGTAAATGTGAGTTGCTTAAGTTCTTTTTGTTGCAATCGAACGATATCTTTCCAAGACTTCTTCATGATTTTCTGTGAAAAGCGAACTCCTTTTGCACTGCTTGTACTTTCACGAACATC
>WURT03010074.1:0-16451 GCA_009936505.3 Holothuria glaberrima
ATATATATATATATAACGCTAATTCCCCCCTTAAGGCGAAAGTCCTTATATCTTCCTACCTTAAGGCGAAAAAAAACCATTAAATTACATAAGCATATATTTCCCCCCAATGTCTTCAAGGTATAAACAACGTTATTTCAATGGCCTGCCATCCGTGAGTGTTAACAGATAGGTGTCCGTAAATTCGTCGACTTTGAAGTAATAGCATATAGATTGTGCCTGTAAAAGGATGTTACCACACGTTTACGTATTCCTATATAAAAAGTGTGTGAAAACATTCAGGGGAATTCGTTTTTCGCCGTATTTTTTTTTTTTTTGCCCTATGGTCAACTTTTCAACAACTTCTTTTGCCTTAAGTGGGGAATTAGTGAAATATATATATATTTGCCGTAAGTGGGGAATTAGTGAAAAAGTTATAAATATTCAATGAAAAAAGTACTAAAACAAGTCTGATTACCATGCTGTTTCGAACGACAAATGTCAACTGGGTTTTAGTGTGTGATTTTGCTGGCTTTGAGCTCACACCATGTAATCCCATTGACTTACTGTGTAAAAGTGAACGTTACAGCTGAAGACTTTTCGTGCATTATGAATATTCATATATTGAAACTAATCAACAGTTGAGAGGTAAAATCAAATTGGGCTCATGAATATAGTGAAATTAGATGATCTCTGTCATTGCATGTTCGCAGGTGTTAGAGTATGTACGTCAAAAGAGGAGGACATATTCAACACCTGCTATGAAGGTAAATGAAAAATGTACATTGTTTTACTCTCAACACCACCAGTGGTGGCATGCTTACTGTAGGAACTTATTTTTTGTTTCATTCTAGATTGTCAGTGAAACAATTCGTAATGTAAACTCATACTGAATGTTTTGACACCCCTTGTATTGATAATCTTCTCACATACCTTACCCCACTCTAACAAACGGTGCACTATTCATACAAAAATATCATGGTTTCTGTGGGAAATGTCCACTAAATGGAAGCTTCAGGTTCACTAGTCCAGCCATCTCCCTCGTAGATTATGGTTGGATTACATACTCTCTGACTAGCAGAGCTTAAGTATAGTGGGCTTTTTTCTTGTGTGTCATTGTAGCCATGCCTCCCTTCTATACCCAGGCATAGTGGGGACTTAAACAGGGGTGCAATTCATGGAGTATGTAACAAAGTGTTTTTTTCACCTAAATATAAAATAAGTCCTACTAAAATGGAGCATTATTTGTCTGCACATCCTTACTAACATCAGTGTAAAGTCCCATTATAGCTGGGCAGCATTTACAGTATAAAGCACATTACTAAGCCTCCTCACCATGCATATAATTTTCCTGCCTAACACCTTGCCAGTCGTAGGTGATTTCCCCTCACCTTCTTCAAAATTCACATTTGTACTTAAAAGACCATCAAATTCCTAGAACAGCCAGGACTAAATAAATTACAGTACACATCACCAGGAAAAGTATTGCAACAGCCTTACAAAAGTAACTGCAACAGCCCCTCTGTCAACCAGATGAGGGGGGAGGGGGAGGCGAGGAGCAAACAGCTTTGTTGTCATTTGAAGAGTATTAATATGTACAAAATCTATTCAATCAGTTGCGTGTTAGTCAGTTGGAGAGTGAGAACATATCCTACTAACAACATTGGGCAAAAGTTTTTAAAATCATTTCTAAAGCAAACTGAGCTAGTAGCACACATTAATGTGTTTTGTCTGTCTTGCATCTCAGTAGGTCCCAGGAGTGTTCCACATATTAGATATAACTTTGATTTTATACATCCCCAGTGTTCTCAAGTGAACATCTTTCCAATCAATTAAAAAATGATGTGAGCCATCAGCTTATTTTTGAGGCAAAAGATAGAGTTTCATATCTTGATATGAAGACAGAATCATCTCCTGCATTGGGCAAACTTTACTTTTAAAGTTTAGACCCTTTTCATATCACTTGATATTTTATTTTGTTTTGGGGACTTGGTTAATTTCCCATGTGTAGAGAGGAAACTTTGAGATCAGATGGAAGCCAGGGAATGTTACAGGTGATGATTCAGTATAAACGATTCCTGCTTTTTGATGGTTAGATCATGTTATATCCTTGTAAACTAATATGCAGACTGCAAGGAGTCATTGATGAAAGCATCAGCTGATCCAGAAAATTTTAATTTTGTACCAGTTTGATCAAAATGACAAACTAGATCATCAGTTCATATATAGTCTTATAGGGAGAGGGTATGCTTGAACTATAATAAGAGCATTTCTGTGTGACTTCAAAGGGGATCATGGTGACTCCCAGGCATGGACTCAGGTCTTTTTTGCAGGATAAGGAGGGAGGGTCTGAGGATTATTGTCTTCCCACAGACAGCCATGCCTGAGGGTCCTACATGCTCTGAGACTGACATTAAAGAGTTGTCTGTTGTAAGGGGATCAAGACATCTTGAAATGTCTACATCCTCTATATACTCTCCAAACTGGTTCTTCGCATGCTTCATTTTCTGATTCCTTGCATATTCTGTCCTTTTGAATGACAGATAAGTTTTTTGAAGAAAAGTCATGAATTTTTGTAAAAGATCCTTAACAAACAACTTTAATATTACAAAATATCTATGCATGGTTGAAAGGACTGAATATTCTGTATTATATAACCCCTTATTTATTTCTCTACATCACGGTCGTGGGTAAGTATATACTAACCCACGGCAGTGATGTCAGCCATGGGGTATGTACAACCAAATTTTGACCAAAAGCTATGATTTAGGAAGTTAGGTGTTATATAAAACAATGAATGTTTTCCTTTCGTGCAATAGTATGAATAATTTCATTTGTTGAAAAACTGAACGTTCTGTTCAATCTTTCAACTCATGAAATTATTCATACTATCACACTCATAAACATTCATTATTTGTATACTAACAACACACAGTCTTTAGTATCTTAGCAGACACAATTTTTATAAGAAAAATTATTTTTGACATTATTTGCAGGATGAAGATAGGTTTTGAAGAAAATCTAACCATAAAATCCATCTCTCATAGATCAAAATGGTTGAATGGGATAACATTTTATAGCTGAAAGAAAAGAATGGTCACTCTTAGCTTGTGTATTCATGCAAGTATAATTGCATAAACCATTTGTAGGCATAACAAAAACTCCAGATTTGTTTAACATTGACCTCGCTTTTTAAGTTTACTGTAAAGGTTAAGGTTAAATCTCCTGTGAGAAGGAACCTTCCTCCGGAGCCCGCAGGCCATTAACTCTCTCTTTGTGGCTTTGTAGTTAAAGAAAAAACATAGTTCTAGACCATGATCCACAGTTTTTAACACCAACATAAATCAACATTTGTAACAATCTCTTCTGAAAAAAATGGAAAGGTTTTGACGTAACTCCATATGTATGGCTGCAAAAGGCATTTGGAGGAACCAATGATCTTCAAATGTCATGTTCATTGCCATGAAACTGTCCCAACTTAAATTTGTAATCAGTATTTATTGTAAAGAAGGACAAGGAAGGATAGAAGGGGACATTTGTTGGGTTTGATTCTGTCATGTATAGTTAGTTTGTTGGTGTAATGATGGCATTAACACACATGTGTCTTTACAGGAGAGCAGGGAGCAAAGGAATTTCCCCTGTTGCCCATTTATTGCCAAGACAGCTAGCTGCATTTCTGAACCTTGTTGAAAACATATAGGCCTATGGGATAATTTTTTTTTTTGGGGGGGGGGGGAGGTAAGTTGTTTTTACCTGACAAAAATATAGGCTAGGGAAGCAAATTGGCCTGATTTTCCCAAAAGCCACCCCAGGTAGCTCCCTCCCTTCTGGCCCATATGCATGATGGTTAATAACATATTGTACCTGTAAGGTCCATTTTCTACAGTACCCATTCATATTCTTCAGGGTTAAAGACAGGATTTAGAAATTGGTCATCTCACTCGTTTTGTATATGAAACCATACATACCTCTTGTGTAGACTGACACAGCAGGTGGGGTTCATGAAGGTGTTTAGAAATTAGTCAAGTTGTAGGCAAGATTGTTCCAATGCAAGATATATATGGTATGCCAATTTAAACTTTCATTCATAATACTCAGTGAGTTTTGAATTCATATTTAAACTGAACCACATCAGATTGTAACTCATTTTGGAAAGCTGTGCGGCATAACACTTTTATGTCTGTCTTTGAAGCTGTCCTGAATAAACTTGGCCATCTCGGCTGTCTCCATTACAAATTTGGCCATCTCAAAGATGGTTAGATGCTTCACTAGCTAATGCCGCAGTGCAAAACTTTGGGGGATGAGTTAGCTTTACAAAGATGTACGTTGCACATTGCAAAAATTTGCTCTGACACCTGGGTGGGTTTGTAGACTATTGCACAAAATCCAGAATTTGGAAACTATCTCCCAGTTGAGGTTTTTGTATCAGTAGCAGTCACACATTCCACTGTACAATTTTGTAATCAAGCTGTATGTCTTCTGTCATGAATAATTCATGACTGCTCCAATACTCTCATCAAACTCTACAGGTGTGTAGTTCAATCAATTGAACTCTAAGCAGTAGTTAGTTTATTTCATTTCATCAATCTAGATTGGATGTCACTTTCAAAAGCTTGAATCTGGGTTTCGTTAGATCTAGACGGTGAAAACAAGACTGATTACATTAAGAAATAGGTAAATTTTTGGTAGTATCATAGAGAACTTGTGCCACATGATTTATCTCAGATGCATATACATTAATGATTATGGAAACAACTTAAATTCTGTTGGCATTTGATTGATTAATTACCCTTATTACTTTGTCTTTCAATTAGTCTCATTTTCTAGAGTGGCAGTTTATATTCTTACAAAGATGTCATGGAGTTAGTTACTTTTAATCTTTAGAACTATTTCAATCAATCTTCAAACTAAATGCATTTAATTGCCACATTGGAAAGCTAGTATAGAAGCACTTGCCACTGACATAATTTGCAAAACAAAAAGGTAGCTTTATGGCCAGGGACTCCATAAATGTGAAGTAACATTACTGCACAACAGTGGCATACTTTGGAAAGTTGGCAACCAGGGCAGATATTTCCTTTTTCCTCTTTCCATAAGGGATGGAAATGAACCCCATTCCCCTTTGAGGATTTTTTGTTTTTAGTTGGCTTTAATTTTGTACAAAAATGTTGCTATCGTTGGCAAAGAAACAGAAGTGCATGACAGCTAGGGGGACAGGGAAGGGGGTGACCTGGCCTCCCATTAGGCTATTCCTCCCCCTTTCCCTTCAAGAAAATTCCTGAGTTTTCTTTGGAGACTTCATGGGTATGAAAAAGCATGTATTCTCCAAAATTGAAAGAGTGGCCCAGATGGTTTAGATGGGATCCTTTGCAAGGAGGGCAGGTTTTGCAATAAAATCCCAATAATGGATTTTCAAAGAAATTATCCATTTCACAGCAGTGCATTGCATTATGGGAAATCTGTGATGTCATACAGGCATACTATAACAGCTTTTTATTTCATTTAATCCTGACACATGTAAATGAAATATTCACTTTTAGAGTTGAAAACTCACAAAATTTTCAACCCAGTCAACAATTAATGGTATCCAGTGTTTCACTGGTGTCAAGTTTCAAGGCTAAATTAATCAGGCGGAGAAGAACCTCAAAAGATTATGGAAGCAATCTGCCAGTATTGCCCATACCATTTTGTTACCTTTGAAGCAACTGGAAGTCTGTTCTTGGTGAGAATATTCCAAACTTCAAATAGGAGTAGCTTGAATGGAATGAACAAGTGCATGGGTGTGGGGTTTGAAGGATATGTGATGAAAAATTGTTCTTTTTGTTTTAGGATACTCCTAAATTGTCACTGAAACTATAAAATGGCCAGATCTTTATGTTTTACAGATTTCTAATTACTATCAGTTACCTCAAATTAGCAATATTGCTCACAGTTCCATCCCCACCCCATCAGTCCCTGCAAAAAAAGAAAAAATGTTTGGGTGGCCAAATCAGTGTATATGTTGTTTTATGTTGTTTGTACCACAAAATTAGTATTATGCATAAAATGCTTAAAGGGAGAAGGCAGTCGACCCAAGTTTATTTTCAAAAATTTGCTAAATCTTACAGATCTCATTTTATTTCTCTCACAAGTATTTTCATAACATTCCTGTGTAAAATCATTGAATATTGAGGGTAAACCAATGAGTTATTCTGCATAAATGTAGGAAATAAGTAACAAAAATATTGTCACATGATTGATATGACCCATTCCTGAATAAGTGTACCAGGGTACACTAATTCAACTTGGGGACTGCATTTACCCTTTAACTTTTATTGATCTAGGGGGAATAAAGTAAGGTCCTTAATTTTGAAAAAACTTTGGAAGGGAAAAGGGGGTGAAGGGGTGGGGGGCCAAGCAATTGCCTTCTATTCCTAAATGTCAGGCCAAGCCTTCCTCCAATGTGAATACTTATATTCCAAATGTCCATAGTTTTCCAAAGCCCAGTGTGTCCCCCCTCCCATTCCCCTTACCCAACAGAGATCTTTGTGACATGAGACACTTAGTATTACAGATCAGGCTTTGCAGTCTTTTTCCAGTGACAAATTTCTTACACAGTATTACTGGAACCATGGCAACCATGCAGACTCTTCAAGAATTTGAGATTTATTTGCCTAAAATATAACTAATTAACATTTTATACTATCTTGAATAATATATATCTCAAGCCAATATAATTTGCCCAGTTATATGATAACCAACCACAAATAGCTATGTGTAAGCCAGTGCATGCAACCAAAGGTGGAGAAGTTAATCCAGCTAAAAGTGACTGATTAGTTTTGATTTATAAACAAACCATGTAACTGCACTTATAACCTGAATTTGAACTCTTCCCAATCTTCTAATGATTCAGACACAAAGTTGATGTATAAATGCTAAGCAACCTCTTAATTGATGGCAAGTGATATTTGCTAATTCAGGATTGCAAGATTGTCCACCACAGCAATGAATATTATCACAATTAACATCAGAGAACATTCTGCATGTCATAGCTACTGTAATTTGTGGCCTCCTTTCTGCCTTTGCATATTTCAAATTGGTTATGGTACAGCTTCCTTGCTGAGATTTTACATGTAGCCAGGCCCCTACGCTTGACCACAAACAAACTAGGAGCTGTTCCTGAGTGGAGTAATTAATACTTTGGCACCTGAACCTTTTCATTTCAATGGTCCCCTTGAGTAGATAACTCCCTTCAAGCTTTTAATCTCAAAGTGATAAAGATGCATCAGTTCCCAGCCTAGCTATTAGCATGTCATGCAAAGCCATCCCAAACTGTTCCTCCGAGCTCTCAGTCTGGAGAAGCAAAATGCACTTTATGAAACTCATGCATAATTCATAACTTGGAGCCTGTTTGCCGAGCCAAGCCAGGTGTTTCTTGCACTGTTAGATACTTCGCAACTTTTTGTCCACGTAGGGCGTGAAGTTTGCCAAAGCAGAACTCAATTACATTCTAGTCTTTGTTGTGTGTTTGTGGAAGCACTCAGTAACAGACGACACATGCATATTAGATGAGGAGTCTATGTGCTCAGCTAGAATCATTCAGACGCTAACGTGGCATGGGAGGACATGCTTAGATTGTTTTAGTACATTTGGATGGCTCTACTGTATTAACTCAGAATGGAAAGATGTATGGCACAGTTGAAACCAGCCAAGGATTACAGTACAGGTGGGATATAGTTTCTTGTCATATTTCAACGATTGTGATGTTTGCTCCTCGGATTTGTAGTGGAAATGACAAAACATCTACCCTTCATCCTCCTTCAGTTGAATGTTATTGTGGTTTAGTAGTGTTGATCATATTGGAAAGTTGTCAGTGACAATATAACTTTCTTTTCGTTCATCCTATCGGTTTTGGAAAGTTTTACAACCGTTAAAGATATTGAATGTGGAACAAAATAGGGAGTAACTAATATCTATAATGATTTGTTTCATGTGTTATATCTCTAATGCAAGTTGATGTGCATTATAAACTCATTAAGGTAAGTAGTGCTGCAAGATTGTAAACAAACCACACCTAGTTATCCTAAAGATAGAGTTATCACTGCACCACGTGAGACCTGAAACAGTTACGTACGTCAGTGAAAACATCTCCGTGGAGCTTGTGGGTAATGTATTCATTAGCAAATTAATCAAAAGGTTGTCTATTGTTAATAGTAAGGTTTTAAAGTTGTTGATTTAGTAGTGCTAGCTTAAAAATGTGTCCATCTTATCAGCTGATAACTTTTAATGGTTGTTGCTGTTACAACCCATGTTATCCTCTGATTGCGTTTGTGACATGTGTGTCTGGCTGTGACATAAGATGTCAATATTTTTATAATTCTACTTCATTAACTCTGGGAATTGTTTGGCTAGTGTGATATTAAGTTATTTAAACCAAAGTTTAATGTTAAAATCTCAAACAGTATCTGAAATTTCCAAGGGAGCATATCATTTTGTTATTAGAAAAAAAAATATCAACAACATTTGCCTTCATATTTTGAGAAAACAAATGACAGTTCTAGTAGGTCTGTATATATAGTGTACAAATAGAAAACAGAAGAATATAGGGAGACAGCTGTGCTAATGAAATTTTTATTATCCTCCCTTAACAAGTAAATATAGTGCTCCTCATTTCAACTAGTATCCTAATTCATGATTGGCTCTTTTTAATCATGTGACTGTTTTTGTTAACTTGTTCAATTGATGCAGAAAATCTCCTTGGTGTACCTTTAATATGCAGTATTTACATTCTGTATTGCATCATGACAGATGCTTGTGAGGAAATGAGAGGAGATTTATAAGATTTTCCTGACATTTCAAAATGAGTCCGGTTGTAGTGACGTAACTGGTCCCGTTTATTCAATATAATGTTTTAGGGATATCCTCAAAATGTTTTATTGAATAAAGGGGTACAGAAGTCATTCCAACCAGACTCATATAGGTACTGCCTCATTAGTTTTGCTTACACACTATCATAAGATTTGCATCATGTGAAGAAGGTGTAATAGTATTAGAATGCTGTTGATGTCAGAGAACCCCACCCAAGAGGCACATTTCATAGTAAAAGGTTTTATGGTATGTTTTCCTGATTGAGGTTAGAATAATTTGTGTAAGGTATGTTTATACTAGGGAGGAATTTTAGAACCTAAAGTGGTTGTAGAAGAAGTTTTGCATAAGTGAAGGGGTTGCGATGGCTTGAGTACGACATCAGTAGGTGTGTAAAAGGTGGAATTAGTTGTCATTAGTCTGCCAGTGGATCTGTCATACAACAGATCGATGCAAGGATTTTTCTTTGGTTTGTGCAAACACTTTTATTTGTTGACATTGTGTAATTGATTCAAGTGGTAGTTGCTGTCAGAGTAAGTCAAATTCTACTGTTTCTACAATAGAAATTATTCTGAGAAACTGAAAGTTATAGTCTGTAATTGGCATCACCTTCCTTTAGCAACTGATGGAGCAAAATGTCAAGGATTTGGGTATTCATTGATGAAAATAAATAGTATAGGAGGAAGAAGGGGGAATTTCAAAGAGGAAAATATTACTAGGAGGAGGTTTTTCCTTGCTGTAAATCTTCTGTGATGTCATATATCTTAAATAAAACTTAATAATGGGATCCTAACCAACTTTCAATTTCTTTTACAACTATTCAGTTTGGCTGTTGTTTGAGCAACATAGGTCTCAATGTTGTGTCCCTATGCCACTCTTATTCCATTTCTTTGTTGTCTCATCATGTTATGCCAGTATGTTGCTGATAGTCATGCGAGCCATCAAACTCATGGGCAGATTTTTTTAAAGAAGAGCCAGTAAGTATAACTGTAATTCAACAAAATTAACTGGTGAAATGTCCAACAAACAGACATGTGAAGTAGTGACATCACTCAGAACCTCTATTGCCACGAGGGAGCTGGGTCCACTAGACTGAAGGCAGTGGCGGGGAGTCCATATGGTCAGGGGTTGTTCGCCCCCTGTGATGGACTCAAATCACCTGCCAGCACCCTTTTTAGGTTTTTACCATGTTGAGGCATAGGGTATCCACCCACTTCAAAGTTCAGAGTGCTCCTACAAGCCTTTCTTCCCCCCTCTAACCAAATTCCCTAGCTCTGCGACTGACTGAAGGTCTACTAGATTGAAGGTACACTAACTAGACCATACGTTTGTTGTATACCTGAGATGCACTAACACTAATAAAGTTCTCTATACTAAACCTAACCCCACCCCTAAGTCTAATTATAAGTCTTTTCATAATGCTAATCCTAAATCTAATGTTAATCCTAACTCTATATTCAATGCACATTTCATAAATGAACCTTTATACATTTAGTTGCTGATTGTCAGTCACCTCAAACATTCATAAAGAACTTGCACTTGCATCAAACTCAGCACTGCATAAAAAAGGTAGTCAATCATTCAAAGTCCTGTGATGATGTTGGAAGAATCTACAAGTTAACCCAATTACACAGGGTGTGTATCAAATGGCAGCAACTACATACTAGGTTTGTATAGCAGAAAGTAACCCCAGTTTATGTTTGTTTCGTTAATGTTTATGAAGGTATTTTTACATAGAGCTGGCTGCTGAAGGGATAGGATGGCTACAAGTGTAGCAAGGCAACAAGAAACTTTAAGAATCACATCCACATCATTAACATCAAATTTAGCAATATTCTGAACTATCATACAACATAAATGAAAACTTATAAACATTTGTACGTGTGAAATCAAAATGTAAAATATGACAAAACATTTCAGTTAATACTGTTAGTTTAGTGTAACATCAGTGAGACATCATGCAAGATTGGTGTTTTATGTGATTGCTGTTTGCATTGAAAAGTTTGATTGTTAAGCCCCAAAGTACATCTGTAATAAACTCAATGATGATAGTGGTCTCAGATTTTCGTGACTTGTCTGTAGGTCTGGCTTTTAAATCTTAAAGGGAAAATATAGTCACCCCAGTTATGATTTAGTATAACCTGATATTCTAATTAATGAATGGCTCTTTTTAAACATGTGACAATAGTTTTGTCACTGGCGTGTTAAAGGGGCTCACTGAGTTGACATCGGTTATTTTTGTGACGATTTTGAAGGAAATTGTTGCATGACAATGCTTCTAATTAGCCTTACCCATGTACCACTTCCCACAGTTACTGAAAATGTGAGAAATTGTATTGTTTTTGTGGAAAGGGATTGCATATGACTACTATATAATGGTAAAAAGTGTCTGGTCACAAAGTTGTAATAAATGAAATTAATCAGTAATTACCCTATCATTGCCATTTCACTTGTGCGTCAGATTTGCAGAGTCTCTTAGTTTGATCATTTACCATCAAGATGTGAGTAAATCTCAACAGTTGTGAAAAAAATCCTGAATTATGTGAACCAACTCAATAAGCCCCTTTAAGTTCATGAACTCCTTGATTCCTTTCATTTGTAATATTTATCTTCAAAAACATCTTCATCTTGAAGGGCAAACTTGTTTAAGAAGACATTTACAAAAGTTTGCTGATTTTTCCAAACAAACTTGGAGTGACTGTTATGCCCTTTAACTTTAATGGAAATAATTTAACATTGAGTAATAAATGAAGCAAAGTACTGAAATTAGTAGTTTAATTTTTTTTCAGGTTCTGGTCAATGAAAATTATCTACAAAGGATAAGGTAAATTTAATTCTGTTTAAGAATGGTAGTGGATGCAGGTCACTTTACTGTGATTAGCAGTTGTTTTCTCCAAAGGAGCTGTAAGATTGCTTACCTATTCTTGAAGGGAGGTGGAGAAGGGAGAGGGAGTAGAATATAATTTTACTGGTTTAGCCAAGTAATTTCAGTGTAAGTTTGCTCAGTGAAGAAATCTTTGAGTTTAGATCAGAAATTGCAAAACTTAAAGAAGCTTTTCCAGTAGTATGGAAACTGGCAGCAAATTAAAACAGAGGCAAAACTATTAAAATAAATTACACTAACCCAAGCAAAATATCTTACCCTATTTTAAACAGCTTTTTTGTGTCCAAGGATATATACGCAGTTAGCACTGTAGTCCATTTACAATTATTCAATCACAGACAAAGGAAATGTTTAATTAATCTTTAGACACTAAACAGTGGATTGTTACATTAAACTTTAAAAACATCGCAAAAATTGTCAAACTAGTTTCATCAAAAGGCTGGATCTTGTAGTACTTTCCTCTCAGAGAAATTGCCAGTTTATAATGCTTCACTTTTTTGAAATCATGTTGAGGGAGACATTTTCATTTTCCTTCTAGATGTAAGTAAAAACCTTGTATAAGGTGTAGGTTTACCTGTTCCAAAGTGACTGTTTTGACCTACAATGCCACTTTTAAACATTTTTTTAGAGATTTCATCCTCACAACCTGCACTAGTTATCTGATCTCAGCTAAAAGAGCAAATGCTGTCCTCGTTCTTTGACTAAGCCTGCTTCTTATCCTAATTCATGACTTGCTCTTTTTCGTCATGTCACAACATTTTTTGCACTGAATTATTAAATTCATGTAGAATTCATACCTGGTTTACCCTTAGTATGTGCAATAGTTTGTTTAAAAAACAGCATGACAAAATTATTGCTTTATGGAAGTAAAAAGAGATTTGAAAGGCTTACCTGAGCTTGAAACAAGGTTGGGGTCACCGCTCATGTTTTGTAGATGTGAGGCAGCCATTCAGCTCAGCTGCTATGATGCAATTTAACCATGGTAAACTTTTCATTGTTGTAAGAGGGGCCCTTTTCATGTTTTTATAAATATCACCCCTTTAAAAAGTTTATGGGGCTATTTGAGGATATACATGGGCAATTTTGTTTTTGTTGGCAGTTATTTTGGAGGGAAAAGGGTGATTTTTGTAAAGGGGTAATTTACTCACCCACCTCAGTGTCTTTCTGGGATAAGTTTTGATGGAATCAAGGAGGGAAAAATTTCCCCCTTCTGTTGGAGATTTCATATGGAGGATTTGAGCTAGTCATAGGTGTAGGAAGTGGGGATGATATCCCCCCTCCAATCAAAAATTTTTTTGTCAAAAGTATGCTTCTTCCCTTCCCCTTTCCCCATCCCACAATTCAGGGACAAAAACCCCCTCCTCTATTTGAGACCTTAGTGAAATGTAAAATATGTCAAAAATTTACAGTGAAACTGTTTACCATTGTCCAATGCATCCAAAGACCCTCAAATGTTAAAAAATTTCCTAAAGAGGAGGGAGACCCTTACTTGGACCTCTCCCCCAGGATGTGAGTCAAAAAAATGTGCAACCCCCTCCATTTCCTCCCTCTCTCTCCCCTTCACAGCTTGTGGCTTGCAGTTTGATGCACTGATGTTCGTTTTTGCTCCTAAAGTCAGTAGAGTGTGAATGACAAAAAATATACATATTGACCAAGAAACCAAAACTTTTATTTTAGCATGTAATGTTAATATTTGACCTATACTTATGATAGGCACGACTACTCATGGTAATAAATGGAGAAAATACTTGACAATATTCAGGTATCTTGGAATCAACCATATAATGTGCAACTTTTTGAAAAGCATCTTGGACAGACATTTCTTTAATATTGCTTGAATTCATTTAAAATAATTATTTTAGTCATGAACAATTTTAAGATTTATGTGATTATGTTTTGAGGGAGAACTTTATTTCCTAATCATACTAATTTAAAAGAAATATCTTAGCATGTGATATTTTGTTTGATTAAGTAATATATAAGTCCATGACACCAAAAAAGAGTAGAAGTTTGTTTTCTTTCCCCAGAGTATACATATTTTGAAAAAACCCTTACTGAGTTGTCAAGACTAAACGTGTCCTTAACCTTGACAGCATTAGATAAAAATTCAGTAATTCTGTGTATATAGTATGTACCATAAAAATTTTGTCATGAAAGAATGGACACTGCATCAAAAGTCTGTCCATGGCAAATTAACTCAAACACACCCCTGCCTTCAACCTAGGAACGAATGGAATTTTCCAAAGTGTCTTGTATGGCATCGTGTAGCTGTTAGGTAGCTTTCAGCTGGTGACTTTTTCACCGACTCATTGACCATAATTGGGTGCATTTGCTGTCCATCTATGATATCTGACCACGATGCACAGGAATACTGTTGTTTTACCTTATAGACAAACATGAAAGATTGCTTGAAAGTGACATCTGCTAAACAAGGAAACTAACAAAGCTTTTTCTTCTACTATATTTAACTGCTTGTTAACTTAGATAATTTAAGATAAATATCTGAAGAGAACACCAAAATGTGATATACAGTAAGTTTATTTTGTTTGTACATTTAACACATGTTTTGTTGATTCTGTGTGCAGTAAAATACCATGGCAACCAACTTTTGTAAAAAAAATTGGTAGAATTGATAATGTAGTTAAACATAAAACCCATAACCTAAGTTTAAATTACATCAGATGTCTTTTGTAGTTTTTTCTTCATAATGAACGGAAAATATCCATACCTGACAAACCAGTCAGCCTCACCATGAAGCTGAGAGGTTCTGTAGTTTTGCCAAGTGGTGCAAAACAGAGATCATATGGCACTAGAAAGAGTGTAAAATAGTTTAACCTATATACATAACCTAAGTAACCAACACTACTGATACCTGATATTTGAATTCCTAATATCGGCTGGTGATCTGATACAGTTATTGTAGAAATGAGCGTGCTCTACTCTTAAGCATATAGCCTACTGTAGGTTATCGATGGGTCTGATCAGACGTGAAAAAAAATGTAACTTATTGTATGAAGCAAAGGCTGAGAAAAATAGGTTGGGTAGCACAAGCATTTTGGCTCCATTTTTCCAGTTCCAATACAAGATAAAATGAGAAACATCTGCCAACGCCAATAAACTAAAAACCTCAGAGCTTCTAAGGCCCGGAGAAGGAGCTGGACCCTAGCTGAAAGGCCTTTGCGGTACATGTCTTACATGAAGTAATGAGTCATATGTTCTGATGTTGAGCACTTCGGGGACTGCTCCAGATTTGTTCGAATGTCTCCATATTCTGACAAGTCTAAAAATAGGTCAAGTGTTAGGATAAAGGTTACTGTAGGTTAGGGTTAGATTAGGATAGAGTAAAAGAGTTACATATGTTGGATCGTTATGAGACATCAGAATGAGGTGTAACAGAGCAGTTTGACCTGGTAGGTAATTTTTTTGAGGAAACACTGTGTGTAAGATATGGGGATAGTATTCTTATACTGGATTGTTTGCTTGGGTGACCTACATTTTTACAGTTGTGGTGCCTTAGATTTGATTAGTGCAAGAGCTAGTGCTTAGTAATTTTAGAAGGGTCAAAATTCAGTAGTGTTGTGTTCGGAAATCAAGTGCTGTTGAAAGCACTGACAAGAACAAACTGTGAATGACTCACAAGGCATCAAAGTTGCAAATAGTAACTTTTCTTGTTTAAAAATGTCTTCACAAAGGTTGAAAAAAATGGTGTAAATGGATATTTTGCAGTTACAATGTATTATGTGTATGCAGTAGAGTAGATCATGGACTTGAAAGACAGTAGATTTTCAAGGGCTTAAAGGAGTTGGTTCACAAATTCATGTTTATTTCAAAACTGTTGGAGTTTGACTAACATCTTGATGGTAAATGGTCAAACTAAAAGATTTTGCACATCTGACACACAATTGTAATGGCAATGATTGGGTAAGTAAAATGATTTTCGTGACCAGACACTTTTTACCATTAGGTGTTAATCATATGCAACCCCTGTCCACAAAAACTACACTTTCTCACATTTTCGGTAACTATAAGAAGTGTTGTATGAGTAATGAGGCTCATTAGAAGCAGTGTCATGCAATGATTTACTTCAGACTCATCACAAAATAATCGAAATCAACTCAATGAGCCCCTTTAAGACGCTGTATGTTTAAGAGTAGCACATGTGACCGATGATGAGCATGACAAAGAAGCCTTCAAGATAGGCACTATGGGGAGCAAACTGACACAGGTAGTTAATAATGAATGATGACTTAAGGTATCAGCTAGAAATATTCTCAGCTGAGCCAAAACATTGGAATCAGACATCTTTAGGATAAATAGTTTTCTTAAAGTTGCCATCATGCGTCTTGGCTGTGATGGCAGGCAGTTTACTTGAGGATGTCAGGTCAGGTGTTACCCCAAGGAACTACATGATATATGGATGAACTTGGCATTAAGCATCTGCTGTTTTTCTTGTCAGTTTGTCATACCAGTTTGAACTTGAAAAATCAAAGTGTAACTTAATTTAAAGTAAAATAGCTGTTCTTCTGACAAAGCTCATCGGGCATTCAGTTCAGTAATAAATGGTTCGGGTTTATGTTGTTTAATATACTTTAAATGCCAGATTGTCAGTCCCATACATACTACCTAGGCTATTTACATAATTATAATAACTTGTGCCTTTGTTTTTTTTTATTTATTTATTTATTTATTTATTTATTTATTTATTTATTTATTTATTTATTTATTCATTCATTCATTCATTCAT
>WURT03010085.1:5932-16451 GCA_009936505.3 Holothuria glaberrima
TTTATATCTCAGCGCAAGAATGTCCTGTTAAAATGACAGTTGGACCACTTGGATGCATTTTCAAGCTTTGTAACAAATCTGCTTGAAAATTTTAAACTTTAGATACACTTTAAGGTTTAGGAGAAGTTGGTGACACATTTTTGGCGCACACCAGACACTTACAAAAGCATAACATTTTTGATGTTAGGTGAAGAACAATATCCCATCTTCGTATATACGTTATATGTATGGAGATGAGGTAGCAAGGAGGCAATCCATGTGGTTGCAGATCTTATCTCCCTCACCTTGACGTAGTTCGTCAATTTATTAGCAAGCAGATAATAACTACAAACAATATTCTTTGACCCATGACATCATTAATGCAAATGCACAAGTTTTTATGATCAGATACGCCTACCTTTCCTCTATGTTGGTATTTACTCGTCTCTAGGGTTTGAAAGGAGTTGGCTATTCATTTTTAGCATAGAGCATATGGCTTAAAATCATTTTGCTCCTAATTTGACCTTTGACCTCTGATCTTTTATTTTTGATGTCTACAGACAACTGTCATGGTAAGGTACTTACCCAGTAAGTTTGAATTTTATCAGACCTACGTTTTTTGAGTAGTTCGTGACAGGCTTTTAGCTCCATGCACTCACACACAAACACACACCCAGACACACACGCACACTAAGACCCACAGACACGAAGCTTCTCCATTCGGACGTTAGCAGAAGCACAATATCTTATCTCTATATATGTACACATGGAGTGAGAAACAAATTGAGAGGAAGGGTTTGAGATATTTAGAGCAAGTTTCTGACAGCTTTACAGATTAGAATCACTTCTCTTCAGTAAAAAGGGGAAGATACGTCTAAACTTGATTGCTGGATGGTTGTCATTAAGTGGTTGAAAGGAAACTAAAATCTCTCTTCCCAGCCCCTTACCACCTTGAAATTAAGACACTGCATGGGGCACGGCAAATTGTAAATTCAAGATTCATGACATGAAAGCACTTACCGAAGTTCCTAGAGTACTCTGAATGTATGAATACACGTCACTCATCCGATCTATTTCTTCAACAGCATCGTCAGGCTTTGCATGAATTCCACACGCGACGAATTCCTTACCGTCCCCTAGTTTTTAGAAAACATACTTCAGGGTGGTACAAGAAAATGACTACATAATATGTATTGTAAACAGTGCAACTTTTTAACATTCTTAAGATGTTGTGCGCATTGTGACTTTGAATTACTTGCAAACTTTGAAATAAATGAGACCTTTCAATGCATGTACGAATAATACCATTGTTGGACCAAACCGTACAGGTTCGTAATTAAGCAATTGAAAACATTAGCTAACCTGTGTCCCGAAAAAGCACATTGAAGGGAGGTCGTTCGAAGTGGTCGTAGCTCATAGGATACTCATTCGAATTGAGAACTTGAAAGAGGGATGATCTAGGAAGGAAAATAATGAGAAATGTTAAACAACAGCAAGCAAGTATTCATACTTTAGCAGTTAAACGAGGTACGGTACCGTTTACAGAAAAGAAATCAAGAACTTCGTTGGGTTAAGGGTTTGGGGAGAGGATCTACGTGCCATGTTTTTTCAATTAGTAACAAAACAAAAACGAAAAACATGAGTCTGACGGGAGTGGGAAGGGTGTTCAAAAGGGCCAACTGAAGGCCCCTTGCAAGTGGTAATACTATGTTGTAATATGGTTCACACCTTATGCATATGACCATGGAGCTACATGATATGACTTAACAAAAAGAAAGTGCGCCCCCATCTCAGTGCGTGACCTAAGTGCGCGACCTAAGTGCGCAATTTACACCAACAAATGCAAACGGCTGGTTTGTGTACCGGTCGGATGTGCGCGCAAGTTTACTACGCGCACGCAAAATCTACGTTTTTCGTGCAGTGTGCTTACCCTCCGAATGACGTCGTGTGACGTCAATACACAAGATCTATACGAGTTGTAAAGGAAAAAGAAGGCGAAAATATGGATGGAACATTGAAAGTTCCAATAAAGCTACTTAATTCTAATGAATGATACGTCACAAAATGTTTGAACTACTAAAGGCATTGTCTAGTAGCATTTTGTAAGTCTTATGTGAAAGAGAAACATGTGTCAGTACATGTCGCCCAGTGACCCCGTACCAAAACTCCATTCCTAACTGAAGATATTTTTCTTTATCCCTCTATAAATTATCTCTGAATTACTGATCAGACAGATTACAGTTTGTTGAGTGATATCAATGTTACTGAAGGAAAGAATTTTAACTTTCATAAAAAAAACTCCTCAGGGGATAGCAATGTTACCAGTGTCCTTGAAATTAAGGTTGAAAAAACAAAAACATACATGGTATGTCCATCTTGTGATGTCACATATTTGCATACTTAGCTTATTTATTCATGATACAAGTATGAAATAAAAATTACCCTGTGAAATGGTCAATATTTGATGGATTTGAATGGGAATTATGGCTATTTTCTGGGTATTTAATGCCTTTTACATCCAACATCCAAACATCCAACTTTGTAATTTTCATGTCACACTACCTTTAAAGATTGCTTATTTTTGTCAAGAAATTTCTCCAAGTTTTCCCAAGGTCACACAATGTGATGACAAGTATGCAAATTGCCACAGATGCCTTTTGCTAATCTTTATAATTGAATATCTTGTTTGTCCTTGACATTTGATACTGTTGGAATTTTTTGATATTTTGCTGTGCCATATCGATGTTACAGCAAATAAACGTTTTGAATATGCAACCAACAATTTCAACATTATAAAGAAATACCAAAGCCATTTTCGATCAATTATTCACGATGACGTGACGGATTTCCTGCCATGCATTGGGAGCTGGAAAATAACATTTCTTTAAAATTTTTATCTCCTAAAATGCAACACGTTTTCAATATGGAGTTTTCACTGCGTAATACAGAAAACTTTACTGCGTTTTTTGAAACATCAACCTGGTCACCAGAGCATACATTTAATGTGTTAACAATGCTGTAATTGAGCGTTTTGGATGCAGTATGACCTGCTTTTCTATTGTCTTTAAACACCAGTGTGATACAATAATGTTTCAGGTATTTCAAACATCTGCTATCAGTAATGAATTCAGGAATTAAAAAAAATGGGTGCACATAAAGATGGGTTTCTCACAAGACCAAGGCCTTCCATCTCTACCCTACCATAATTCAGGCTCCAGTGAGAAAAAATGGCTTCCTAAACGCTCTTTAGATGAAAATCACATGCAAAAACACAGATTTGTCCCAAATTTAGGTACATCTCAATGTTCCGACATCTCTGAGTTCCAACATCTCTATATTTCGACACTACTTTATACATACAGACACGTCACCTGACAGATTAATGATCCATAGGTTTGTTTGTTATGTCACAGAGGCATTAAGATGAATGACTTCTGTTTAAGCCCCATCCCTGACCATGACCTAACTCTTGACCCTAAAATCCAAACCTAACATAACCTAACCTACCTTACCACCTACTCTAAATGCCAAGGTGTCGAACCACAGAAACGGAACAAAGAGAAGTCGGAACACAGAGCATTCATCCCACAGTTCTGCGTTAATCCTGCGTCTATCCTACGTGAGGAGTAAGGATAATATGGTACGTAGCATCTAAAAGTAGGTACACTAACCCATAGACTATGCAGAAAACAGTATTTTTAACTAAATTTTGTCACTAAATTTCTGTATCTACAATGTGGGGTCACCAGTATGGAGAAAAAAGGTATTACATACGTCCTATCTACTTTACAGGGTGCTGCCCTCTACAGCACAAATTTGTCTCTGCAGTTTGGCGTCTATTCTGCGTTTAGTACTGCCCGCAACGTAAAAGGGATCTCCAAATTGTCCGTCCTCACCAATCCCTCAAATCCACCTCTGAATATTTGTTCCTCCTTGCAATTAAGTTCAAAAGAAGTAAACTGTCCAGTCTCATGACAACCGTGGCAAACACATAGAAAATTTTCACAAATTTTAGATGACTCAATATACGTTCCCTAGTGGGATAACCATCCGGCTACCGCTGTAAACTCTGAGATATTAACAAAAGTTTGGACGTAGGAACAACTTCAAAGCAGTTGTGTCAACGATGAGCATGTCTGACTAAATGAACCTAATCAATCAAACCTAAATGCTCATTCAGGGAAGAAGGGGATAAACAATTGGAGTGGATTGGTTCCACAATGATCATATGAAGCTAAGAAGTATTGGAAGTAATTATTTCGTGCATTTGTCATCAAGTATCTGCAGGAAGTGGGTGTCTGTTTAAAACTAAGAACCTGGCCTTTTCGCAAATACAAAATGAAACTCAGACATTTTAAACTAATGAAACATTTATTCATAAAATGTACCACAGGTCTTACTTGTAAAAGTAGCAGTACTGCTCCTTGGATGATGTACGTCCCTGTCTGCTTCCTATAATCATGCTGTATTCGGTTCCTGTTTCACTGAAGAAAAAAATGTATCCGATGAGACAAAAAACAGTCATGTTGTTATAAATGCGCACGCATGCATACAGTGAAAAGCCATGTAAGTATAAATTTCTGTCTTGATAACACTAACCGATTGGCAGTTTAGTTGGTTCTTAAAGTACACATTATTAGAATAGATATCCTTGGAATAGTTATTTCATTATAGCATAGTTTCTACCATAACTTTCAGGTCATTATTAACGAGTTAATTGCCTCAGTTTGTGTAACGTTTCACTCGCAAAATCTCTTATCACAAACCTCTTTATGGTCTCGTTTCTAAAGGTAAGTGACACTTGGAATGGTCATTAATGTCACCATGTTTTTTTCGATTTCCTATCATGTCTATGAACAGAAAAATTCATATATATATATACATATATATGCACATATATATATATATGCGTATCTTTGAGTAGGGTTGATATCTGCCAAGATTTAAGGTGCCAAAAAACATAAAAGATGGGGTGGGGGGGTAGGGGAAATAACATGGGTATTGCTTATATCCAGAGACCCGAGAGTAAAAAAGACCCCTCAAATTGTTGGCCAAGAAATTGTCTTTTAATCTATACACATATTTTTGAAATCACGTAACTGCTGAGCTCAGTAGAGGTAAAAAATTTACGATATTTGAACTTTGATCTAAATCTTGACTATGACATTTTAGGATGTAACTGTGTACAATTAAACCGGTCATCCGTCCTATTTTAAACTGAAATGATTAAATAAATGTCTTCAGAAAATTTTAGGCCACTAATGTTTCAAGGTTTTTACTAATCAATTACCGGTGCCAAATGAAAACAACAACTAATGAACAATTTGTCAGCAAACCTTTTCAGCCCGGAAATGGCAATCTATTCATGGTTTATAACATTTTACGCAGGGCATCATCTCGAAATCATTTTCATATCTATAAAACATTCCCTCTAATTAAAAGTTCACAAATTGAGTATCTGCATGTGCCTATCGATACCTCGGACCTTCTTTATACCTGACAAGGTGCTAAACAATACAATGAAATAACTGTACGGCTATATAGCTTCATATTGAGCATCAGATTGAGGTAAGTGCCACCTGGAATGGTCTTTAACAATACATTGTGTTTTCGAATCCCCAACATATAAGCAGACAAAGTCATGAAAAGACAGATCTAGTGGGTTTAGAAAATTATAAAAGGGTTTTTACCAATGGAAGCGAGTGTGAAAAATTACAGATGGGGTAAGGGAAAATAAATGGCTATAAACAAACATCACCGAGTCTCCGAGTAATGAACGAAACCTTCAATTATCGGTATAGGAATGCCCTTTAAGGGGATAGGCAGATTTCAAAACATTTTTGAACAATAACAAATCAAATTTTCAACTCAAATTTAAAAAAATATATGTGGGGACACCCCCCTAAAATTTATATCTACATCAAAGATCTTTTCAAGGGTTTTTTTTGTTATACTAATTAAAAACAAAGTCTCTAGGAGGTAGGTTTGTGGAGTTATAATCCCTGGAAACTTGTAAGTATTTTGGGCTTACATAAAAGCACAAAAACCTTAAAGGGTTAATGTTTTTCCAAATCTATACTTTTATCTGTGTAATATCTAGTAAGGCTAACAGCAAGACAGTCTAATGCTCCCCTATTTAGACACCTGGAAATATCTCTTGCACTCTGGACATACAGCCGACTCACATAGCGTTTACAGTTTTAACTATTAATGGTGATATACCGTTATCAGTAAAAGCTGACTTGTGCTAAATTTCTTCGCATGGATCTAACGTAAAACTTACAACTCCAAAGCAAAATTTCTATGACAAGATGAATGAGAAGCAAGAAAAAAAGCGTAACAAGACTTGAATTCGAACGCGGTACACTGTAAGAATTCGAACGCGATGCACTGTAGCTGTCCCTACTTATTTTTTTTTCTCTTTTATTGAAAGGCGAGCCCACTGGCCCACCCGTGTAAAATCGTATTTACAATATTTACAGCTGTCCCTACTTAACCGATTGCGCTGCTAGCCGAGCTACCCGCGAACAATTCTAAATACTACTAGTACAGACCTAATCTCTATGCGTACCCCTATCACTATCCGTACCACGTATGCAACCCTATCACTATCCGTATCCCTACCACGTATATAACCCTATCCCTATCCCTATCCGTATGCGTACCTCTAAATTACAACCAGGTGCAGTATTAACTGTTCATGGTATAGTCCATTTACAGTAAAAACTGTAAAGGCTATGTGTATCGGGCACAGATCGGGCACCATGGTATATGTAATGTTAAACCGTGATCTTGGAACTAAAGACTAGAAATTCAGCTAGATACAGCATACCCTCTTTTTTTAGATAGAATTTCAGCTGCAATAAACAAATTTGTTGTGTCATGGAAAACTCACTTTAGGTAAGCGTGAAAAAAAAGGCGTGGTGACGTGTGTTGAACAAGCTAGATTCGCTATTGTACATTTGTTTCGGTCAAATCTCATATCATAGTAGAAGATGACGTGAAATGAGGTTACCGTTGTGCAGTTCGGCTGTCTTCTCCTTGCCAAGTTCCTGAAAACCGTGATGAAGTCGCTTTCATTTCATGCAAACTATTTCAGAGTCAATGAAATAGTGAATGAGGTCAGAGTGTAGTCCATGCGGGCAGTTGACTTCAGCCTCTAAAAAGCCCAAGGAAACTGAAAGACCCAGGAAATGTCTAGGTAGAGACAAGGAGTTCCTCCAATGAATCTGAAACCTACGAATAGGCATAATTTGGGTCGAGAAAATGCGCAACTGACCTGTCGTGGATTAGGTAAGGTAGGAAATTATCGAACATGTGAGTTTTGGGCAGCGAATGGCTAACGTAATGCACCAACAGCTGGATAAACGGCAAGAGAACCTTGTCAGAAAACAAACATAGACCTAAAAGCAATCACGATGAGCCCAGGAAGACGTCCATAAGGTAACGAAATTAGTGCATTTCTTAGCCGTTTGGAAAATTTTTCGATATTTGAGGGTCCTTAGATGCAATCTGGTGCATCATTTTGGATACATTTTGAGGTCAATTACTGCAAATTTTTGACATTCCTTACGAAAGAGACAAATAAGGGGTTTTTGAGCTTGGAAAATTGGGGAGGTGCGCTGAATCATACTTCCGCCCTCACGAATTTCGCTGGGGGCTGGCGCCCCCAGCCACCGGATTCTATGCCCTAGTCTGTAGAAAGAATATACAGGCCATTGGAATCACCGAAGGAGGTTACACAATCCCCTAGAAATCTTTGTCAAGGGAGGAAATGTCCACTGGAGCCTACATGACCTGTTTTATATTCTAACTTCCTGGAACACATGTTTCTGTTTCTTTGTAATGTCAGTATAGGGCCATCTGTTGACGTTGTATGGTCTTATCCAGATTTGAGCATGACTTGAACAAGGGTATGGGCAAGGCACGCGACGGCTGCTCGAACCACAAGAAGACCTGACAAGAAAAGTGCCACTCATAGAAGAGCGTAGGGCAAGGCCTCATGGGCTGATGAATTTCAGAAAAGGCCTGGACCGGATAGGCCTAGAAGAGTGGAGAAGTTTTAGTCTCACAAAAGTAGACAACTTAGGCATAAGCAGGCTTAATAGAATCATCCTCTCATACAAAGCAAGACACAAACAAGGACAGCCACAGAAGGCCAGCAAATTACACACAAGACTACAGGAATACATATGCATGAGTTTGCCAAGGATACAAATTGATTATAAATACTACACCACAGGATTCCACCAGCCGTGAAAAGGCTAAATCTGTGCATGTAAAGGTCCCCAAGAGAAGTATTCATTCATAGAAAGGTTTGAATAGGACATGGAAGGTGCATGCTTTTAATAGGACTTGCTGGACCATTAGGAAGGCTAAATGCTTTCCAAAAATTGGTGATAAGACATTGTTAATCCAGTCTCTTTACTCTTCTAGCATTCCATAAATAAAGGTCATGTTAGGGGCATAGTTGCAATGCTGTGGTAAAACAAGACTTCTCCTGACCTATGCAGGAACCAGAATAGTCACAGATCGAGAGATGTACGAATCTCTTGGTACTGCGCAATACTGCATAGACATATTTCAGTTCAGGGAAAGCTCGGACAGGGTTCAGAATCAGGTCTTAACATTATCCAACAGTAAGGACAAATAGCATGTATAAAAGAACCCTATGGGGCACAAAATTATTCATGACCGAAGGGCATGGTTAAGACGAACAAAAGCTTTCCGAGTCACATAATTACTTCATCGGGCAACAGTACGAAAGTGTTAATGCCCCTCCAAGGATCTTGTATTGAGGCGTCCCATAACTCGCTACGACATACCAAGAGGGAAATCAACTTCCCGAAGCCTCAGCAGTGAGTAGTACCCCGTCACCCTATTTTGGCTAATTTGCCACGTAATCCGGAGCAGGAAGATTGTTCAACTTGTGTTTTGGGATTGACTAGCAGATATATATATATATATATGTATATATATATATATATATTCGTAATGTTAACCGCCTGATGATCGGGTCTTTCCCGTGAAACTTAAAGTAGCGGAATCAATATGAATACCTGTTAACCGGGCTCACTTGTAGTCATTTCTATATATATATATGTATATATATATATATATATATATATATATATAAACTACAACGTCTTCATTTTAGTATGCCATTTTCCTGCTTTAGGAGAAGAATAGTGTAGCCGCTTTAGGTGCTGCCCTTATCTTATGCACATCTTGCTGGGGTTCATTCCGTTTGCCATTGGGCCTTTGTTTTCTATCAAGGTCTTCTTGCCGTTGTCCAGCTGTTAGATTCATTACCCATTCCCTGCCCAGAATTTACATTTCCATCCATTTCCTAACTTTCCTTAGTCTATGACAGGCCAGATGAACATTTTCTCTTCCCAAACTATGTCAAATCCATTGAAGGTCCTCCTTATCTTTATCCAGATATTGACTGGGTCTTCCAGTTTCATTGGATTTCTCAATGCCTATGCCAAATACCCTCGGTGGGAATACACTCTTTAGTGATTCGCTGTTTCTTTGATTCTGCAAGAGTTTACATGCTATGGAAGCAATACAACCCCAATTTCAGGGAATTGCAAGAAGATAGTCGGACTGCACAAGCACAGTTTCATTTAAGGTAATCTTTCAAAATTTAGGATACTCTTGGGACGTACCAGAGGCTCTGTACCATCAATTGATGGAGTTGATACCTAATGCAGAGGCTCTTCGCCGCAAAATACTCGAACGACTACGCTTAAACTAATGTGAGATTTGGCCAAAACAATTATACAGGTGAGAATCCCACTTGTCTTATTCATCCCCACTCTGACTCCTTCCTCTCCATAACGCAATAAATTTGTTCATCGCTGCAAAAGTGTTATTCGAGAGAGAGGACACTGTTAGAACTGTGACTAGCTGAGCTAACAGGCTGCGATTCCAACTGAGATCATGGTCGGTCATAACATACGCTATATACTTGGCATAAGGGAAATTTGCAAGTGTCTTAACATGCGGTCATTTGACTGCATTGCTGTGAGCCTTACTGCATATAACAAAAGCTAAAGAGTATCGATTTTCACAAAGATATATCTTGTCATCATGTAGTTTCGGTAAGAGTGAATTGTGTCTTGAACATAAGAGTACATTGCCACACTTTAATTAAAATATATTCTCAATTAATATCAGTGAAAATCGTGGGAAAGTAGTGGATTTAAACTGGGAAATTATACTTAATTAATCTGTTTCAGGTCAAAATCAATCTTTTTCTGGACACAATGAGAGTCAATCTAAAAACTGTAGTTCAAATCTGGGTCGAATTTCTTGACCTTGTGATCTCTTTTGACCTAATTATAAGAAATCTACCTATCAAATCAAAGAGCTCTCTAGACCGATAATTCAAAGGACCGTTAGTTACTTTAGGATTACGGGAGATATAATTACAGCCATTTTACTTTCCCCTGCTCCCTAAATCTGTGATTTTTCAACTCTAGCTACCATTAGCAATACCCTTTGTACATTATCCTAAACCCACAGAAGATTGTTT
>WURT03010096.1:0-16450 GCA_009936505.3 Holothuria glaberrima
TTTAGCTCCTAAAAATACGCAAATTTTGTAACACAAATTTTACTTCAAAAGGTAGCATATGTGGCACCAGATTGCATATAACGACACCTAATTTTTCAAAAATTTCAAAGGGGAGGAGGACACCTCCTCCCCTTAGACCCCTCCTTCAGGCCACCGATCACACAAAATATTGCATGGCCCCCTTGAGAGAAATCCTGCTTACGCCACTGTGCCTGTATATACGTTACATGTATGTTATGGTACCGTTTTTATTATCACTGTGATCAACTCCCCTTAGCCCCCCCCCCCCACAATCTCGGTCTAGAACGTCACCTGTAGCTAGGAGAAGGTTATCCACTTTAAACGGGGTTGTTCAGTGATAACAGATGACGGCTTGTCTTTAAGCTTTTCACTTTGCATTGATTTGAAGGCTTAATGAATAGTATTAAGTTTACGATGAAGAAAACTTTGGAAACTTTCTACGCCTACACAAGAACATCGTCTAGGTCAATGCCACCTGAGACATGTCAAATAAATGTAAATTCTATACTTCTTTTACAACAGAACTCTTTATAGCATTTTGAGTTAGCTGTTATCCATTGCACATTTCGCCATAAACACAGCAAAAGTCACACAATAACACATTCCAGTACCCAATAAAAAGATCATTTCTCCGTATGAATAAATTTTTCACTACTTTAAAAGCACCAGTTAACATTTTCAAAAAGAGTGGATATGTTATCTTCCAGATGTGATGTTGTAAGATACATTGTTTAAAGCATAGAAGTATCTCAGGATCATTTACCCTACAAAGCTATTTAAAATAAACCTTACTACTTGCAGTAACTAAATTAAATTGGCCAAACTCCTTCATTCATATAAGCATATATTTCCTCGCTTGCTTAAAGTTATCTCATGTTTTTCTTTATAACTAAAGAGGCCACAAATCGATCTGATGTAGGTCTTGAAGTCTACATTTTGGCTCAGGGCGAAGGCTCAGTTTCGCAATATTGGATTAATGGTTTCTAGGCAAATCTTCGCAAACTTGTACTTTCTTATGGTGCATGCGGGACAAAAGTCTACGATAAAAATTGCTTTACAAATATCCAGGTCAGTAGGTAATGAAAAAAGGCTTCGTCCATTTCTGATTTCCTTTCTTTCCATTCCTGATTCCAATGTTGCATATAATTTGCAAAGGCTTCATGCATTCCTCTATTTTCTTCCATGCCTGATTTCAAGTGTTACATTAAGTTTAATATACAAAGGCCCCATCCATTTCTGTTTTTCCATGTCTTCTTTTTCTGATTTTAAGTGTTATATATAATATGCAAAGACATCTTCCATTCCTCAATTTATTCCATTCCTACTTTCCAATGTTACTATGCTTGTGCCAGTCTTCCAAAACAGGAGGACCCCTCCCCTTTGAACACTTGACACCTCAATAAATCTACATGAATCTGTGGCCTGCAGTGCATTGTCCTTCCTTTTACTTGTATCACTCCTCTGTAAAAAAAGGATGTATGTTCCTCTGGTGTGACTGAAGGCTGTCTTCAATATACATTTGATCATTTATGTAGTCATGCTAAAAGTAGTGCTTCTTCAGAATAATAAAGCCCTATTTCAGAGCAAAGAATATTTACATACATATATATGGTCTGGCCACCGGATTTAGAGACTATTGTGCCACACAAGCTGCCAAGAGAGTAATATCAAGTAGCCTTCCAGATGGTTCAGCTGAACAACAGTAAACCCTTAGGAACGTAACGGTCATTGATATCAAGTATCCACCCAAGTTTCTGAGGAACCATCCAACCAACTAACGCTATGGTTTGCATTAGCCGTCTGAATTTATAGCAATAACACCTTTGTGTCATTTTAGCTACATTGTATCCTGAAGTTCCTTTGTTTGACAATTTTTGAGAAAATCAAATTTGGCTAATAAATATTTTACCGTAAAGCATTTTCTACCTATGGCCTCTACTTTGTATGAATATACCTATTTCACAGTACTGATTAGGCAGTTAAGGAAAATCTTGGACTGTTGTAATGTCTAGAAAGTTTAAAATGTAAACTGGCCATAGATAGATTAACATTTTAACGCTTACATGGAAAATGGTAAAAGAGTAGAAATAAAAGAGCCATGTGACAAGTTGCATATTTTGATATGTTAACATAACCGTGCCGTTCGTACTTTTACATTACTTGATAAGTTTGAGGTTCATACGTTACACATGAAAGAAATTGACTTTAATTGTTTGCACGGATCTCATAGTTCGTCGAATGCATAATGAATCTTTTGGAGATATGATGAGCTGATATCTAACACCTTGAATGAAGTCGCACCAGTTGCTTTCATATTCTGACAGTCAGAAGTAATACTTTATATGATTTGGGAGGCAGTAGTTTGTTATCTTAAATTGAATGGTTATTATCAAAGCTGCAAAGCCAAACGTATCCTGGGGGCACATAAACGCATTTACATCATCACCATATTGTGGTTATATCATCCTGTCTTCGGTTTCATGAGAAAGCAAACTATGTCTATAAAAGCAAGTGGTTTCATAGTTCCAGACGATACGAAGGGTAATGCTGGATAGGGTTTGAAAAAGATAATTAATTGGCAAATTAAACCATAATTACCCCTTCCGGGAAACGCCCAGTTTGATCCAATCCTAGTAGATGAGGACAGCACAAGCAATATTTACTCAACCACAGGTCAATAAATAAATCATTGATGAAAAAAGTAGTTAAACGCCCTGATAGCTAATATTCAAACCTAACACCTCCACGCAATAGACAAATATATATGCGTTTAGAGTTATTTGAAATAACATAATATACACAAATCGCACTGAGGCTCTAATGCCAACCACCCAATTTCATAGGAAATTATCACTTCTCCTTAGTATGGGATTTTATAATAACATGTTTTGACATATGTACTTGCACTGAGAAATGGAGGGACATTTACTCCAGCCATTGGTGATATTTGGTAGTCGTCAAAGACTAATAATTTACCTGTGTGATTCTAAGACTCCTGGTTATTAATCATTTCTCAATATTTTTAAGCCCATTAGACTTGTAACATTGAACCATTTCCAAATTTCAACAGACATTTCAAAAAGTTCGGAAGCATTGTATGGGGTTTTAAAATTCAGCCTTCACGGTACCTTAAGTTGCTCACAGAATAAACAGACACGTATCAATAAAGCAACCGTAAGTGATATGTTACGAGCCTTTGAGCCGTGTATAATTTGTGTTACATACAAAAGGTCAGCGATTACTTAGATGACCGGTGACTCTCAATAACGTCGGTTATTGTTGTTAAGACAGTTGAAATGCTATTAATCTTTCTACAAATTTCAAATAGAGACTGGCAGAAACAACGTAACAACTGGACATAGGACGTCATAGGCTAAAAAATACCGTGTACGCCATTTAACGAGCATCTCTTTGATAGGCTATTTGAGAGGGCTATTATGGATCATAAGAGAATTCTGCCCTTGAAAGTGGGCGTCACGACTTGGCCGATTTTTCAACAATTGAAAACCTCAAACAACAATAGGCGGTCACTGGACCATGTAATCTGCAACAATGTGGCTTATTGTCAGTTGTTTAACAAGCAAGGACTTCAAGGACAGGATAAGTTTGTCCGTGTTTCAAGGGAGCGGATTATCTAATGTGTTCATTGTCGTCGTTAAATTGGCGTGACAACTATCCAGAAATAAAATTCAAATTTTCCTACATAAAAGGCATACCCTATGGTACTTCTCTACGCTTTGCAACGTCACTTCAACAAAACAAGTCGTCACAAACGATTGCATTCAATAATAAGTTCATTACATAGGCTACGCGGAAGTTATTCTCAGACTATATTTATGCCACTTTATGCCACTTTATGCCACTTGTGTAGCTTCACCCTCGAGAGAATTGATTGCGTAGACTCTAGCTAACCGGAAAAGTGAACATCTGACACGAATACTCCTGTATATTCACAGTACAGTACAAATTGCCAATATGACTTTGTTGACAGTACTCGTAATCTGCAATGTACATCCCTAGGGCTACTGATCTAAATTTACTTGACGTGATTCTTTCATTCATTTCTAATGTCTTACATATACATTTAGGGCTTCAGTTGAGGAAATTGAGTCTGGCTTAATAAGGAGTCTGAAACGAAACAAGGTAGTCAATTTTGGTTGAAATTATGATTTGAAAAATGCTGTCAGCTGTCAAAATTGCAAGTTGTGCGTTTTGTAACAATATTTATGTAAATGAATTGTCCAAATAACCTGAAATGATGCTTTAGTTCGAATTTTTCGACTTATTTATGGCTCTCGTGCAGGATTTTCCCCTCGCGGAAACCTTCATGAACAAGTTAAACAGTAGACTCCTTGCATACTACTGCTACCACAACTTCACTGGGATTCACCCTGGAAAGTTGAAAGATCAGCTTTGTACAGAGTTGCGAGATTCGCCGATGTTTACTTGATTCTAAGTAAGCTTTCCTTCCTGGTGACACCCTGTGATACAACGAAAAATGTTTGTAAAAGGAAATTTTAGGATGAAAATTCCTTCCCAGCAATTGACCGCAAATGTAACAAATTAACAAACTGATTTTAAAATACTTAAGGCGTTAGCGAAGACTTTCATTAAACGTATGATCTAACCCTTCTGTTTAACTACTCAAAACTCCTCGAAAAATCCTTCATTGCAAACAAATGTAAAAACACCTTCATAGAGAATGTTGTGAGAATTTTCTAGATGTGGTTGAAATAAAAACAAAAAGGATAAAACTAGTACCATTTAATTTCACCAACTTGTTTTCACAGTGCTTTCATATAAATGTGCTGCATTTATTGTTTTTGCATGGGCATAACCCTCAATGTAGGTCGCCTGGCAATCAGAATGATGTATAATCGAATTACCCCATACTGGCTGTAATTTCAAGTTGGAAGGTGAAAAGCACCAAATAGTCCGACTTTATTAGCTTTCCTCTTACACATGGGAATGCTGCTTTTCAAATGTCAAGCACTTATTACTTTCTTTACGTAAACAAACAGTAGGCGATAACAATTTTATTCGGTTTTGCTTGAGTTCATGCACCTCTTATTTCAAGTGTATCCGTGCACTAAAGTTTTAAACTTGGCCGTTTGACACAAGGGGTTTGCCGATTGGCAAGTTTGATACTAATTTGTTCAAAAGATGACTTCTTCAAAACAAGCTTATCTGCTAATAACCATAATATGGGCACGTCCAAGTTGGTATTTTATTTTCCTTTTCTCTAAATGAGCACCAGTCCTCTCTTTTTGTAGGAAACATGCAAAGAGCTTGTTCTCAAGGCGTGTTTGGCTTATAACAATAATGCAGCTCAACAGTTTTCATGAAATTTAATTTTTAAAGCTAATGGCGATGCATTTCTGTTTGAAGTAGTTCTAAAATTTTCTGAAAAGTGAGAAGAGAAGGAAATTCCCTTGTGATTTTTTTCCTTACGTGGTTCAACAATTGAGGAATATTAGTCCTTTCATTAGTGTACTTGTGAAAAACAAGCTACGTTAATAGATGTTTTCGCCTCATCCTTCCAGCTTGGTATAGTTCTTAGTACGATAATTTTCTAGTATTCTGAGAGAAGATATCTGATTCTAGAGCTGACCATGGGATACCGTGCCTTAAAAATAAAGGTGCATAAAATTTGTTCTGAGTTGAAATATACAAAATAGTATTAGGCTTGTGAATGTAAACAGTTTGTTTTCGCTTCACACTCAATCATATTTAAAGATTCTTGAAATTTAATACTTCATTTATATGTGAAATACACACATCTTATTGAAGGAGTCAGAAATAAAATGTTCCAACATACCCCAACTGGAATTTAAATAAGTATTTAAAGCTTACAAAAGTGAATCATTGTCTTTGTGTATACACAACTTGGTTCACTGTCCCAAGAAATTAGAAATACACACTGTGAACATTTGTGATGTTACTCGTTATAAAGAGAGATTTATGAAAGATATGTCATACTGGACAGTGTATGTTTGACAGGGTAATCGCTCAACAGGACATTTTTATGCAACACCGTCAAGCATGATTGAAACCGTAAAAGACAGCGTGTAGATAGCAATTAACGAAAGTTGATGTTTCTATAGTAACAAAATTTTTGGCATGTCAATTATTCTAAAGCTTTAGCTTCGTGTATTTCCGACGTGGTTAACGCTCAGGCAGTATCACATAAATATAAACATTTCGTATTTTTTATCTCTAATAATGACTGCAACGTATTCAGTGATGACGTCATAGTGACTCAGTATCCCCATGAAGGGAATAACTTTTCGCACATCAGAGAACCTATACACTCCTTCCAATGATTATAGTATACAATTTTAGTATATATTTCAGTTACAGGTGAGATGTAGGTATGCTTGCTCATGTAGTGACTTGCTTAAGTTGAAATTCATTTTTTTTTTCTGAAATAGGTGGGGATGGCTCGGTTTCAACTGTGGTAGTACGTACGGTATTGCAAACAATAAATGGGTTCTTGCTACTAGGTAAGCTACGATTATTTTTAAACTAATACATCATTCCAAATGTCTGTTCAGGAATATCTTTTTGGTTGAATAACGAGTTTTCTTTTTAGGAGAGACGATCATCCACCTAAAACTTTTTGCAATGTCCCTGCTTCAACCACTAACTAGTCGACAGATACTTACTTTCAACTGTCCACGTTAAACATCCAAGCGTCGAGAAAATAAATCATCCATTCTGGCAGCTGATTGAAAATTATTAAACAAGTAACGTTAAAGCACTTTTTTTTATTAAAGATTTAGTTCTTTTCCAATATTTTGTTATGAATATGTTTGCCATAAAAAGTTTCATGTAAGAACGAGATGAGTTATGTTTATGATGTATACGATGAGACGGAATTAACTACACCAAAAAAGGTTTATGTGGTTGGAGGTATTATCTTACTATAAAAGTTATGTGAAATTCGTTTTAAATTCATTAATCGCTGTTCATTTTTATTCTGTAAGATTACATTTTCTTTGATATCATGAACTTTACTTTTCTCTTTTATATATTTTTTATGTTTAGGTCTGCTGTTGCCACGATAACCTCGTCTATTGGTGGCGGTATCGTCGGAATAGCCTTAAGGTACTACGGTTTAAAGAAAACATTATCTCAATATTGTGGTTTGCCAAAAAAAAATGCTGCTTAAGATTCCTTTTGTTTTCATATCTGTTTTACCACCTTGACTGTAGAGACAGTATTTACCTGAGACATCCTTTTGAGACATTTACGTAATCTCTTGGAGAAGGGTTGGTCCTGGTGACGTTTAGTCTAATCAATTAAACTTGAATGTAGAAATGTTTGACATTTTATTAATACAAGACTAAAAAGATGTAGTGGAAACTACAGAGCAAACATATTAATTTACCTTATTTGCTTTTGAAAGATAATGGGCTACCTTTTTTTAGAATTATCTATAAAAGAGTTTTTTAGGAGTAAGTCTGAAGAGCATGGAACCGATTTTATGAGTTTTGCTATTGATCTTCAGATAATGAGCAAATCATAAAATAACAGTAAAAGTTAATGCATACGAACTAGGCCTACTTAGCTTGAAGGAACAAACTTTAAAATTGAACGCCGGTGGAAACTTAGAGAAAAGAAAACATAAAAGAAAATATTAAGATAAAAGTAATACTCGTGTGAACATTAGGATATTTAAGAGACTGAAAAGTTGTTTTAGTACTAATTGTGAAATATAATGGATTTGCTTCATCCCCAATTGCAAGTTCTGAAATAAGTTCCATGCTTTTCATTTATGAACTTTTGGTCAATCGATAGAAGTAACATAACCCAGCCCATTTCATTTGTAATTGTTTGATTTAGTAAAACGCCGAGTTTTTCTATTAGCAGAATTTGCTTGGGTGTATCTGAATACAATTTTTCAATAAATAAGTTAAGTTGTGCGTGGCACTTTTATAAAATCTTTATCTCCTTTTTATGTCTGTTGTGATAACCAAAATCGTACTTTCTTGAGTTCCATCATTACAGAATATTGTTAGAAGACTGGATGGGAATTAGATCATGAAGACTGGATGGGAATTAGATCATACGTGTAACTACCTCTCCTGAAATCACCTTAGCTAGCTGCCCCCTCCCCCTGACCCACTCCTTACCTTAACAGAACCACATTTAACTCAAGCCACCTTGTCCTTGGTTACTTCGGTGTATGTAAAATATATTGTATTCTGGAAAAAACTTCACCTTTTCAAATACTAAATATGTCATGTGACGCTCTAAAAACTAAATCATATTCGTTTCTCCTTACATTTGCTCAACAGTTATGTAACCAAGCGCAGGAAGTTTGATATTGTATACATTATCAACGGAGTTCTTGGTGCATTGGTCTCCATCACAGGTAATATAAAAACAAATTCTTTCCTTGGTTCGGCGATAGAGGTTGGAACACCGGTAAATCTCTTTCACCAAAAGAGAGACGGAGTATCAATCATTTTGGAAAAAAAGAAACGTATACCAGGGGTGGCGGCAGGATTTTCCTGATAGGTGGCTCCCCGACAGGGGGCAGCAACTCAAAGCTCAGACACAAAATTTACAGCGTGCTTTGCAGCGTTTTTTACGAAAAATAAAAATTTGGAGGTTTCATTGAAGACATTTTGAAAAATTTGTATCTTATGAAATAAGATCTGGAAAGATTTGGTTTTTTGAAGAAAATTGGAAAATTTGATGACTTTTTGAAGGATAATCGCTTCCTATGGGCAATATTGAGCAGATTGTGGGGTGACTGAAGATCATTTCAATTACACATTTTTATCATATGGATTAAGACTCCCCGACGAAACTAGAAAATTTCCCGGACGGGGCAGTCTTCCCCGACTGGGGGCCATGGCCCCCTGCCCTCCCTCGCTAGCGCCACCCTTGACGTAAACAAAGTTGTGACATTGTTCATTGATTAACCTGACATGCATCAATTTAAGTGGGGATGTTTTTAGTCAGACTCGGCTAATTTATTCCATTTTAGGTCATTTGTACACGGTATTTGACATACTCTATGGAAACGAGAACAGTTACGTTTAAGCTGGATGTTTTACTGTATTCCTTCTTATAATAGCATTTACCCTGGCCTGAGAATTGTTTCAAAATACAAATCAGAGCCTTGAAGATGTTTCCACTTTCTGTTCATAATGCATAAGGACCTGAAGGAACCAATTCACATGAAAGCGACCAGTAAAGAAATTCTTTACTGTTTATAAAGAAGCAAAACAGAACAGGCGGTTGAGACACGTTATGTATGAAAAAAGCATCAATTCAATTTGTGCAGCCGCATTTACCCTTTGCATACCAATCTTTATTATTACTTACGACATAAAGGTACACCTTTGATGTTGCCCTACCTAAATTTAAGATGACAGTATTTAAGACCTATAGTTTTATAACCAATTACAAAAGGATTCCAACGCGTGTTTAGTTTCAGTAAGCTGATGCAAGCACTGCTTAACACACCCTTGGGTAGATTATTTTAGTTTAAAGTATTAACAAAGACGATATACACTTCTTCTGATGCTATTTTATGCTTGAATCTGTTTGTCTCATATACAATTCAAATGATGAGGACGGTTTGAGGTATAACTTTATCGGTATCCCAATTTTAATCCTCATTACTCTGAGTTGTTTGATCATTATGTTGTGAAATAGAAGCAATATGCTACAGTTGACAATGTCGACAATGGTAGTTTTATCAAGGAAAACAATATTATAATAAACGTAACCACCAGCGGACTTTCCCTTTCGATAACACATTCCAAAATTGAATCTAAAAAGTCTAATCTATAACTTCATGATGATAACCTTTGTTTGACAACCAAAATATGTTTAGAGGGTAAATCTTTGATTGTTTTACAACATTTGTCACTAAAGATAATCTAACCACTATTTGCTTAATTACATTTTTTCAACTGGAAAATCATCACACGGCAAACGTCCTCGACTCTAGGCTAATATGTTTACTTCGTGACAATGACAGACACATTTTACCTATAATTTGATTTTTATTAGAATTCTTCTCTTTCTTCCATAATTTCGTTTCGGGTAAATTAATTTTCAAGTAGGTGTTCTGCAGTGAACATATTATCACGGTCAAATTTAAAACGCAATTAACTTCAATAGTTTGTTACTATTTTGCTGTGTAGATAGATTACAACTGCAGCTTAGATTGCGGCAAGACATACTGTACGTAGCTAACACAGATTTCTTTACACGTCGGGAGTTCTATCTTTATAGGCACTCTCTTGTATTTTTCGATCCGTAAAATAAAGTAAATAACTCGAGAAACCTTGTAGGACTACCTTCAGGGTGGGTGCAATACAATGCATGGTGTTCCCGTTCTAGCCAGCTGCCGTAACATATTCTTTGGCTATCAAGAAGGAATTATTCTTTTATGTATCCCTGAAATATTATAGCGCGCTTCCTCCCTGTGCAACTCTGTACCAGGATTTCCCAACAAAACACTAAATCAGCACAATGCATCAACTTTGCATTTTGTGAAAATATAATTTGAAAGTTATGTTTCATAATATAACTTCATACAAATTTTAGGTCTTAATTATCCAAATATGGTATGTACGGTGGCCACCTGCAAACCAGATTAGAGACTATTGTTACGGAAACTGATACCCCTTCCTAGTCGGGAAGATAGTCCATGTAGGGCAAGTCTAAGATGACCCAACTGCCACATAGTGTCATACTCCACCGCAGTCAGGACTTTGGGCTATTGGGACTCAAAAGTTTGAGCTTACTATCACAAAGTATGTCCCCTCCCCCCGCTTTGTAAAATCCTGGATTCTAGCCTATTATGAAAATTTAAATAAAAAATTGTAAGGATAGATAATGTATTTAAAGAACATGTAGAAACAGTTTGCCTCTAAGTATCAGAATCTTAATATGACCTTTGCCTTTCTTCATCTGTCCGCTTGGATCTACTATCAGTGGTTGGCAATGGCGCTTTTCTTAAAATAAAATTACGTTTGTAAAACTACATATATTACCTTGGAACGCTTAAATGTATTAATTTTTAGAAAGGGCTCTATAGGTCGTGGTAGTCTAATGAAAAAGTGACTCATGAGAAAATCGTTTTACGTTTGGTTTCGAGTCCTAGACCCAAACTAAGCACTCAATGGAGTTACACTACATTACTTTTTCATGGGAGCAGTCTGTCTAGATTTTAAGTGCTCATTATGTATCGAGCTGTTATGTAAAATTCTTTCTCTCCCTCCAACCAGCGTATTGTGCCTTAGCAAGACCATGGGAGGGCCTTTTGATTGGAGCTATTGGGGGCTGTTTAACGTGCCTGAGCGTTCCTGTAATAGAGAAACTAAAAATTGACGATCCAGTTGGAGTCATCCCAGTACATTTTGTAGCAGCTATCTGGGGAATGCTCTCTGTTGGTTTATTTGGAGAAGTGGATGATCTCGATGATTCCCTGCTATTCTGCGGTAGGTTTATTACCGTAGCCTTAAAAATCTTTCAATTATTAAACTTTTTTTCTATTTAAAGTTAATTCCTGTTCAGGGTTTATAGTGTCTACTACCACGACGGTGGACTCAAGGACAGATGGATGTAGTCTCCCTCAAAACTTTAACATAATGGTAAATAATTTCCCCATTTGTATCCTCATATGTGGTTGTTTCAGGCTTTTTTAGCCACTGACCTGTCAACTTAATTGCAGGTTGCACCAGTCTTTCGAATGGTTCTACAAACTCTGTACTGCCTTTTACCATGGAGCTGTTAACGGCAGCTCCATGGTTTATTTGTGTGCAATGTATAACTCAAATAGTTGTCATTTTCACCAACCTATATTTAGTAGGTCTTTTAGGATGTCACAGAATCACATCCATTTGTCTTATGTCCTATGTCTTCGTTATAATCTTTGTCCATGTATGTCGGCGGTACAACTGCTGTCATGTGAACCACAATAATAGTAATATTTCCCATGCTAAAGATTAAAATTTTGTTTAAAGCTTCAAAATGTGTCCACGTCCACAGCGTAATACGTGACGGAAGCGGCTGGCAATGTCTAAGAAATTTGTACTATTTCTTGATATGCTTTTAAGGAGTAAGGAACACCTTCCTGATTTACGATGTAGTTTTTAAGTGGCATAAATAAAAACCAGTAGGATGTCCTTTCCTTTTGTGAAGCCAACTCTATGATGTATCAATAACCATCGTCGAAATAAATGAACATAGACAGGATTGATGATGCCACTTTATTCTTGCTGCAGTTGTGAGCTTAAAGCGACTTTCAACCTTGAATATAGGGAAACCCCCAGCGGCTTGAGAATATCAGCTTCACATTTGCTCGTCTTGTTATTACACATCCTGGCTCGGATTTGGGATGTTTATAAACAAATGCTTCATATCCATAACTGATGATATGGCAAATTAGACTGCTCCAAAATAGGCATGGGAGGTATTTTACAAGGGGCTGACATTTTCTGCAGTTGAAGAACAATCGTTACACGTATTATGCAATTAAATTACATTTTTGTCGTGAAATTTATAATTTTTACCTGGTAGGGTTTGGCTGTTGTTCCAGATCCTTTTTTCTACGACTATAAATAGTAAGGAGTTCAAATATAGTCAAGATATTTTTCTTTTGTTAATAATTACGGAATATATTCTAAAAGCATATGAAGAGGAAGTTGTGCTGGTTTTAATGTCTTTTTTTATATTTCTCAAGGTCTCTTTCGGGGAGGTGGCTTCAGACTTCTTGGTGTTCAGTTTGCTGTGGTACTTGTTGTCAGCGTCTGGGCAGCCGTTATATCTTTCCTTGCTTTGAAAATTATCAATCTGACCATTGGCATTCGCATTCCCCTCCACGAGGAACTCTTAGGCGCCGACCTGGTCGAACATTCTGTAAGGGGATCCTTTGATAAAGAGACTGGGGAATGGTATGACGCAATGGGTAACCTTGTGATGGTGATAGATAGATCGGATGAAGATTCCTACAAGAAATCGATTCAGGAATTAAGGGAGCTTCTCAGTAATAATTGTGTTAGTCATTCAGCTTTTGGGAATAGAAATTCCGTCTGTAGCTACAGAAGAAGCTTAGAAAGAAACAGAAATGCAGAAGGCTTTCGAGCATCATCATGCAACGGTAAAGCAAAGAGACGATCTCGAAACGTTTCAATCGAGTTACCCTCCGAACTTCGAATTATATCTTCTTCTCGGATTGATGCTGATATTTCACACCAGTTACACGAAATGTTTGACCAGAATGAGCCGGATGTGATAATGACTTCTGGTGAAAACAACTAATAGGACCAGACTTAACACTCTCTAAACTAAATGAGGACACGAGTTTTAGGAATAATTGGTGAACACTAAACTACATCATGTTTAGAAAAATTTTGCTAGAACACCTTTAATTTTGCAAACAAAATAAGAATGTTCTGGTAATTCGGATAGTTTATTTCCTTTGGGCCCTACAGTTTCTTTCTTTAATTCTGATCGCTTGCTAAAAAATGACTGTAAGCAGCAAACATCCCCTGACAACTGATCATCTTAAACTCATTCTCTGAGCAAGCGCCAAATCTTTTTTAAAGCAATTCCAACGAAAGATCAATTGTTGACAAAAACGTATAAGATGTGATGAGTATTGCATACTTCTGTAATTCTACAACTGCTCAGTAACACAAGTCGGTAATGTCTGAGTAAAAAATGTGCGTAGCTAATGTTATACAATTATACATGAGTTGGGTAATGAAAAACTTCCGGGGGAGTCACAAGGTCAAGTGTACCACTGCAAACTTTTTCGTCTACGTGCGCAAGCGTATTATTCACTTGACCGTCCGGCGAACGTGTATTATTACTCCTGCACAACACTCCATGTACTTGTAATACCAATGACATGTGTACATCGACAACTGCCGCGAAGGTTAGTAGCCGAGACCCATCCCATGATGCATTGCGTGAATGCATTTCCAAACACGTCTATTTAATGTTGTCGTGGCACATGTTCTGTTGCATTACAGTAAACTGTGTTCAAGGAAGATGTAAAGTTGAATTTCTTTCATGCCGGTGTACCATAGAAACGCTGTAGTTGTTTGTGTGTTTTAACTCAGATAGACCTTTGGCTTATTGATAATTACATCCCCTGAAGAAAACTAGTTTAATAAATCAGCTTTGTTGTAACATTGGGTGACTTGTACTCTATATTGACACTTAATAACTTGCAAGTCGTTAAATAAGTGAAATCGGATGACGAGCGTGACATTTGATCAAAGCAAAACGTCTGCTATGAACAGATATTTTTTTAGTATTACAAGCCAGTGATCAAGTATAAACAAAATTATGTGCAACTGCATGAGACTGCAACAAGTTTAATGTAGCACTACATTTTAAGGCTGTGGGGCAAATTATTACTTTAAAATAACGTGAATCTCAGAACTTCCTGGAGCGTACTGAATTACAGGCTTGTTGAGTACAAGTGTGGTTTCAAGCCACAAGTACGAAATTGTCCTACACATATATGCGAGTATGAGTTATTGCGATAGCTGTTCGTAATATATTCTTTCAATCACTGAGAACCATAAACCCTAAGCAGTGACTTTCTTTGCGAATCAAAAGAAAGTATTAGAAAACTGTTTTGCATGTGTATGCTATGACCTTCTTCCTGGGGTCAACTTAACTAAGCTGAAACTTGCTAACTTATATTGCTAGTTCTCGCAAAACAAAATTGCTTCTTAAACGAAAGAGGGTTGAGGGCACTATTTAACAATGAACATTTTGTCGTTTGGTACTGTTTCTGTATTCAAACTGTAGTTTGTCGGTTGTTGGTATTAACATACAGTTCAATTCTACAATCACCTAGGTAAAACTTAATTTTCATATTTTGTCTAGTACCTTAAAAGGTCTGTTGCATTAATCCCACTATATTTAGGAATATTCCTATGTCTCGAAATAAGATTGGTGACTGCACTGCAATTGACATTTTTTTAAACAGCAATCATGTCACTCTGGTCTGTCAATGATGACTATTGCAGTCAATTAAGATCACACACAGTAATGTGTAAGTATGGCTTTGAACAATTAAAACTAAGTGCAAGTTACTGCAGTTCTGTCTGGAAAGTGTACGAGACGTATTTCCTTTTTGGAGAAGGGGCGATTGGAAATTTGATAGGAAGAATGTATACTGTCTGCGGAAAGCCTGTAAGGACTTAAATGGGCTCATTGAGTTGATAGTGGATATTGGGTGAAGAGTTTGAAGAAAATTATTACATGACAATGCTTCTTATTAGCCCCGTAATCACTTTCTTCAACTACCGAAAGCATGAAAATCTGTTATTTTATGGGCTCAGGAGCTCATAGTTTAGGATGCTCATTCAAGCCCTTGATAGACTAGCCAACTTAAAAAATACACAAATATTTACAGATCACAACAGCTGTTTGTAAGAGGAGTTGAGAGCCTGTCAATTAAGTTTGTGTAAGCTTCACTCAGTGATTGTATTTGAACACGGGTTGCATATGATTAATACCTAATGGTAAAAAGTGTCTGGTCACGAATTTGTAATAAATGATTTTTAACCATTAATTGACCTATCACTGCCGTTTAAGTTGTGTGTTGGATCTCCAGAATCTCTTAGATTGACCGCTTACCATCAGGATGTGAGTAAACACAAACGGTGTGACAAAAACTGGCGAAATTCCTGAACCAAATCAATAAGCCCCTTTGATCTTGTTATCTTTTTAGTTATTAATTCATTGACAAAGACGAATGCTTTGTCTTTATTATGTCATAGTGAATAAGATAATGAGTGATGTTTTCATAAGCATGGCTCTTTCTGAGGTTATGCTTATCGCCTCGGCCTCACTTTGAAACGTCGGTTGATCCTGTCAAACCTTTAATTTCCCTCAGAAACATTGTTCGCGATGATGTTTCACTGAACTGGATATAATGATCTATCATTATACAAATTTAACAAATGTTAATTTTTTAATTAATTAAATCTCGAACAGCTCCCTACGCCTATGATCCCTGATACATGCGATTTCAAGTTTAGGCATATTCCAGTGGTATTTTCTTATTCAAGTCCCTCAAATCCTATGGAAATATTCTGTTCCTAGCTCAAGATATTTCATTTAAAAGGTTATTTTTTGTCAAAAGATTCATGCAGTTCTCATCAATTTTACAGAATGAGACAAAAAGCACTGTACTATAGGAACATTGCCTTATATTTGTTTTATTTTTCTTTAAAATATTTTTTAATGTCCTGTTTCTCTTGAAATCTTGTACTGCTGAAATATTTGAATATCTTTTAATGTAGACCTAGCATAAAACTACTCCATATGACGGGTATAGCAAAACAGCTGTTACGTATCCCCCCGAGGTATCAATATCATAAAGAAATACAATGCCATGTCTAATTAACGAAGGGTGCCGCGATGACCTATCAGA